>VUQI01060426.1:9648-28664 GCA_015106735.1 Paratilapia polleni | reverse complement strand
AAATCAGAAAATAATGACCAAACAGACCAAACAAAAGCACTTGTAACTTGGTCTAAAATTATGATGATTTCAATGTGCACAGGCCTCCTGACTCCATAAACATGCATTAGGAGACAAAGGTGCCCTGTAATAATATAGTGGATGCACTGAAGCCCATGATTTAATGGCGAGGTAATGGAGCTAATAATATACAGTCTAGTTACAACAGTAGATATGTTTAATTTTACTGAGTGGTAGAAATAAATAACAGTATCTCACACATCCTTTGTTTACAGTGTGCAAAGTGATGGATTTAGGGAAAGCAGTGGACCAAACCATTGTGAGGTGTGTGAGGGGAGTCCATTTTTCAAAACTTAAATTTTTTTGTTTTCCATCTATAATTAAAGCTTTCAGCTTTCAATGCATGTAATGCTATTTAATATCATTAATTTAATACTCTCTCTCTACCTTTCCTGACTGTCCATTACACTGAGCGACTTACCTAATGTGAAGTGCAGAGACATTGCAGACTTGCAGAGAGAAAGAGAGATGTAGATCTTTGGGGTGACAGTCATGTCTGATGAGTGGATTCTGAGACTTCCATCAACTCATTCCTTTTTTTTAATAATGTTGCTATTCAAATTCACAGCAGGTCAAAACAACACTTGTCCTGGTGCTCCTGACAGCCAGTGCTGTCAGATACGACAGAAGGTGATAGCGGAAAGTGACCTGTATGAAGAGCCCGAGGCAGTTAACAGGGGGACTGAGAGAACTGCAGAAGCTGTTGTACCAAAATGTACTCTCTTACTAAGTTGGCAAGCCATGATGGTGAAGATGGTGATGATTATAAGGAGGAGGAGGATAGATTTTATCTTGGTTAATTTCGGCACCATTAAAGCCTAACCCTATTCTCTCAAAATACATGTTTTTTGGCTTTGGCTTTCCAAAATATCAATTTAATTTTTCTCCAAAACAAAGGGTTAGGTTAACGGTTAGGGTTGTTTCTCATTATTGACGAGGGCTTGGTTAATTTACATGGTTAAACTCACAATTAATTCACATTAAAATAAGACATGATAACCTCAGATCTACTTGTGTTATTCAAACAACATGAGTCATAAACAGTAGGTTTGCACGACTCACATATTTTGTTTGTACCAATGAGAAAAAAAAAAAGAAGATGAGTGCCATTCGAGTCTTATGAGTGGTTACTACATGAAATCTAATGATCTTTGTCTACCAGATTATGCAATTAAGGATACTCTATTTGTACTGTCAGGACACATAATTTGTTTAGCTCAGGGGTAGTGCAGTGCAATAAGCCTCACCCAACCAGGGTGAGGTGTTTTTTTTCCCTGAGTGATTCTTGCATCCACTCAAAGCTCTGTATAGATCTTAGGAAAGAAGCTCCTACCAAAGTGTCATATACTTTACAGTAAGTCTGCTCTGTGATTAAACAAAGGCTTAGGGCTTTCCAAATTAATTCTGAGGTTCTGTGAATTCCCTCTGGTCTATGCTCTGCTCAAGCTATCCCTTTTGTCTGCAAGCTGTGTTAAGGGTGTTTTCAGCCTGCCTTTGTTTGTCTTCCATTAAGAAGGGGTTCATGTGAAGCCCTGTTAGTTTTGGAGTCAGTAGGGAGTCAGGGTATCTGACAGATAGTGGAAGTAAAGGTAGGAAGAAAGAAAGCAGAGAAAAGAGAAATCAGAAAGAACAGCGGTAATGACAGAGAAAGATGTACAGAGAGCACAGACAGTGTTGAAAATGAGAAGATGGAGGGAAAATGAGCCCAGCTGAAGCAGAGCTTGACAATCCCTGTATTCCAGCTGTAACCATTAGATACTTATGAAGTATAGGAAACGTATCAAATTGGGCTCTGGGTTTTTCTCCCCTGGTAACTTTCTCTTAGTGTCTCTTACCCCCTCCTCTTATTGCTTTCTCTTGCTGTCTCTATTCAATCCATATAATGAGAGGCTCCAATCCATCAAAGGATCAGATAGGCCCAAAGCCAGTCTGAGCCTCTGGGTGCTCAGCTCACTACAGAACCTTTGTGGTGCCCACACATAAGTTGCCAAGCGAGACTTTGTTTTACAACAAACAGTGGACTACACAACAACACATTTAATGTGTCTAATATCTATTTGTTTAATCCCCTGAGATATTTTATCTCTTGTAGAAAAGAGAGCTTGCCAAAATGGCAGTTTAGAACAGTTGACACATACGAACACATTTAATTTACAGCATCCACATATCCCTCAATAAAATAGGACCCAAGGGGGAAAAGAGAACCTAATTATTTAAAACTCTTTAAGTGGTTGGTATGAACACACTTTTTATCTTCTATATATTCCAAGTTTGGAGTAAAAAATTGGATTTTTACCATGGTTAAAACAGACACTAGGGACAATAGAAAGTATGACGTATTTCCTGCAACATCAGTTACACACAGAAGAAAACATTTTTTTAATCTTCTAATATTTGTATTTGGTCATTATACATTTAGGTCCATAATTTGTTGGACATAGACTGCTGCATTTCCTTCCTTGAGATGCTCCGCTAGCCTTTTACTGCCAGCCACCTTCAGTTGCTGATTGTTTGTCGGTCTTTCTGCATTCACCTTTGTATTTAATAACTGAAAAGCATGCTCTGTTGGGTTGAGATCAGGTGACTGACTTTTCCATTGAAGAATATCCCATTTCTTTGCCTTGAGAAACTCTTTCATTGCTTTTGCAGCATGCTTTGGGTCATTATCATTTGCACTGTGTAATGATGTCCAATCAGTTTTGCAGCATTTGGCTGAATCTGAGCAGAGAGTATAGCCCTGTACACTTCACAATTCATCCTGCTTCTTCTATCAGCAGTCATATTATCAGTAAACACTAGTGATCCAGTTCCACTGGCAGCCATACATACCATGTTTGACAGATAATGTGGTTTGCTTTGGATCATGAGCTGTTTCTCTCCTTCTCTATACTTTTCCTATCATTCTGGTACAAGTTCATCTTGGTTTCATCTGTCCAAAGAATTTTTTCAGAACTGTGCAGACTCTTTTAGATGTTTTCAGGCAAAATCTAATCTGGCCTTTTTGTACTTGAGTCTAACCAGTGGTTTGCACCTTGTTATAAACGCTCTATATTTCCATTCATGAAGATGTCTCTTGATTGTAGACCTTGCCAGTGATATACCTGCCTCCTCAAGAGTATTCTTGACTTGGTTAGATGTGAAGTTGTTTTTCTTAACCATGAAAATAATTCTGTCATCATGCAGTCATCTTCAGTTGTCTTCTGTGGTCTGTCAGGCCTTTTGGTGTTGCTGAGCTGGTCAGTGCATTCATTCTTTTTAAAAATGTACCAGACTGTTGATTTGGCCACTCCTAAAGTTTCAGCTATCTCTCTGAGAGGTTTGTTTTGTTTATTTCAGCCCAATGACGGCCTCCTTCACATGCGCTGACTTCTCTTTGGGCCTCCTATTTAAAATTACAATCAAAAGCTTTAAATACAAATTCAAAACTTTGAATCAACATCAGATATTGTATCTGGTTCATGCATCATGAAATAACAAGGGAACAGGCCTCACCTGGCCATGAAGCTGCTTGTCAGTCAATTGTCCAATCAATTTTGAGCCTCTGAAAATGGGGGACTATGTATAAAATTGGCCATAATTCCTAAACAGTTAATGCAAAATGTTTGTAAAACCCCTTGAATTAAAACTGAAAGTCTATATTTCATTGACATATTGACTGTTTAATTTAAAATCCACTGTGGTGGTGTACGGAGGCAAAACTACAGAAAATGTCTCATTGTCCAAAAACTTATGAACCTAACTGTAAATAAACTTATCTTCCACAGTGTATAAAGCTTTTAGATTATTACAGAGACCCGCCTTTCATCCAAAGTCAGCTGGGATATGCTCCGGCCTCCCTGAAAACCCTGAAATGGATAAGCAGTTAAGAAATGTATAGATGGATTATTGTAGAAATATGCTGTATGCTGTATAGAAATACATAGAAATGTCTGAATCATGGAACTAACAATATCTGAATATTTTGGGGGGTAAGGCTAATCAAGTGAACTGACAAATGGAATTATTCTGTCATAATATTCCAAAAAGTAAATCCAATATCGTCATTAAAATACTCTGCAGACTGAGTCTTGTAGATTTATATCAGCCAAGCCTCACTGACATCTGTAGCATGAAATTCTAACCTTTACAATGTTTGAAAAGTGAGGCTCTACAGAGACAAATGTACTGTGGTATTAATGAGACTGTTCGGTGAACAATGAAGTGATTTAGATGATGAGATAGCTCTGACCTTGGTTCTACAGTGGTTTGTCATTATTTTCTGCAGCAGGCTCTGCGTGTTATCAATAGAATCACCACACAATAACAGGGAAAGTGCAGACCCCACACATCCTGTATGCTGTTATACAGTACAGCAGCTGCACCTCCATCCATCCACTAATTTGTTCTGCCAAAATGTTGCATCTACTAAAGCTGTTGTAAAAATCAAAAAATCCATTTTGAAGGCACTGGAGAGTGGACCCAGCTGAATGCAGCTGGGACTGTAAATTCAATGAGGCCTGATTAGGGTTTTAGACAACTGCAGCACAGTATCAAGGAAAAATTCTCTTAAGTCTTAAATGGCTTGGCTGGCCATATGGTGTAAGGTGCAGTGGTGCATTTTGCCAGGAAACAGTGCATTTAACACACAGAGACACACGTGTGTACTTCTTGACTTGAAACTACATGTCTTGCTGCAAATTTCTTTTTTTTTTGGTATGAATTTCCAGGATGAACACTTACGGACTCATTATGGACTTATTTTTTCAAGTCAGGAGAATTTGATCCAACAAAGGTGTCACCAAGTCTTCATGGTGTCCAATTATTTCATAAGACTAAAGGGATGATTTCAAGTATTTGAAACTGTGAAAAAAGCATCTAAGTAAAAGTATCTAAGGTATTATTTAAAAAGTCTGTGGCAATAAATACCTGCCTGCCAATTTAGTTACTGTCATTTGTCTAAAGAAATAGCAAAGTATCACCAGTTTTAAATAATAAATGGATTTTATATTATGATTTATTTTGCTACAACCACAAAATCACACACTTTGACACAAATCCACCCCAGTGAATACAGCACAGTTATTAACATAGAAAATAGTCCACAATGAAAAAAACAAAAAACAAAATCAATGAAGATACAGTAATAGCTAGCCCAACATTACAGTAAATAATATTTCTTAGATGTTGTGTTGCCATGAAATTGGTCACAGGCACACGAGCTGGCTTTTCTTTGCAGTAAACACTATAGAAAAGATTAACCTGCAAATCAAAAATGAAAAAAGAAACAAAAAAAAAAACAGCAATAACTAAATAATACTACTTGTAATGCACGAACAGCAATATTTGGGGACTAGCTCCTAGATGTTTGTCAAAATATGTTTGGTCATAGACCTGACAATATGGCTGACTGCACAAGTTAAGTGGTCCTAAACACACATGTTGCCAGTAGCAACAGGGATTTGGACTGAAACCAGCTGCTGAAAAAGTCACTAGTGAGTTTAGACGTCTAAATTTATCTGCTTCAAAAGTGTATTTTAAGGTTTGGAAAAACTCTCCCTCTGGTTGTTCAGTCCACAATATGTGATGAACCCTAGAATCATGTGTGCTAGTTCTATGTTAGGAGATTTATTTTATTTATTAATTTTTTTAATTTTCATGATGCTGTCTAACTTTCAAACACAACACATAAACACACACTCTTTCCCCCAATGGAATCAAAGGTAAACCCTGTCAAGATGGTTTTCAATTGGACAAATTAGAATGTGAAAACTCACTAAGTTGATTCACAAAGACTACAATTTACTTCCCCTTGCCACCATTTCACCAAAATGATTTTAATTACAAAGTATTGCAGCTGTTTGAAGATATTAAAATTGCACTTTCCCAATATGTGCTGTCTTTTTAGATCTTAACCACACACACAGAATAAGCCTTTGTTATTCTCTGTCTTTATCCCTGTCTTTATCCTCACATATATACACATCACCCATCATACATTGCTCTGCCATGACGTGATCCTCTGTAGTAGGTGTAAGTGTCAAACTGTCAATATGGAGACACTACAAACTGCAAAGGCCAAGCGAGAGACCGCTTATTGTTCACTGTCTGTATAAAAAACACACACACACTCGAACAAAATGCACACACTATAATCACATTAAAACACAGAGGCACAAACAAACACTGGCAAGGTACATGATGTGTACATCTACTACAACTTAAACCTACTCACAGATGAATCAGGACCACCACAAGATTTAGACTAATTATATGTTGATTAAATCCACAAACATCAGGGATTGTCAGGGATTGCCTGCATCATGTTTGCTGTATGAAATCTAACAGTTGTTCTTTACTAATTTTGGGTCGTTGATTTCAAAAATAATATCCATTTTGCTCTATCACATCACGTTTTTTCCACACGTGGCAACCATAAACATGATCCAGATGTTTTTTGCTATATCTGTGGATGCTTCACTACACCCAAACAGCAACAGATTTTGTGAAAAAGGCATACTTTGCTTATTTTGGTATGAAATTGGGCAACAAATCATGGGCATCTCATTCAGTTTGCCAGGCGTGTGTGGAAAACCTGAGAGCATGGACTAAGGGAAAGAGAAAGAGCTTGGGTTTTGGTATTCCAATGGTATGGAGGAAGCCACAGAATCCCTTTGATGACTGCTGCTTCTGTTCAGTCAATATTTCTGGACACAGTTCCAAAACTAAATCATCTATCAGTTGGTGAAATACCACCTCCCATTTTTACTGGCTTAGTTGATGAGAGAGAAGAGTCTGAGGATGTTTTGTCTCCAACATTGTAGTGATGAGGACTTTAAAGATACATCTTCTAGTAGCTCATCTGTCCCCCAGTTATTCACTCAGCCAGAGTTAAATCACTTAGTACGAGATTTGGATCTGCCAAAGGAAGCGACTGAGTTGCTTGGCTCAGTGAGAAAAACCTCCTGGCTCCAGCAACCAAATTTTCTTTTTATAGTCATCGTGAGAAGGATCTTATTCCATCCTTTGAAATGGATGATGACTTTGTCTATTGTGTTGATGCTGAAGGTCTTTTGGGTGCAATGGGTTGTGAGTACAATGCAGATGAGTGGAGGCTGTTCATTGACAGCTCAAAAGTCAGCCTAAAATGTGTCCTACTGCATAATGGTAATTACTTTGCATCCGTGCCAATTGCTCATTCTGTCCAATTAAAAGAAACCGATGAAAATATGTAAATTGTGTTGGAGAAGCTGAAATACAATGAGAACAAATGGACCATATGTGAAAAAATAGATTTGCATTTTGTGACAAAACTGTACGTGACTTAATATTTTTATTGGTATTTTTGAACTCAGCATCAACGAATTAGGAAATATCAAGTATTTTCTGGAAAACAGCAGAAATTAAATTTTTTGATGCAGGGCTCTGTGTGTCACCTGTGCCTTAACGTCCTGTCTTTGTTTTCCCACTGATTACCTGATTGTTCCCGTTGTGTTCTTTTCCCACCTGTGTTTTGTTGTACACTCAGTCCTCTGTGTATATAGTCTTGTTTTTCCCTTTGTCAGATCATCTTTTTCTGCTCCATGTGTCTTCCTCCTGCTCATTGTGCCCCCTTTTGCGGAGTCCTGTAATTGTTTTTCTCTGTTGGAGTTTCTACACCTTTGGACTTTTGAAACAGCCAGTACCTTTTGTTTGTTCTTGCCTGCTTCTTTTTCCTGCATCTGAGTCCTCTCTTCTTCCTCTCATGACACTCCATCCTCAAAGCTTTTCTCTGATGTATGTCTTTCTTGGCGGCCTTGAAGTCTTTCTCTGACATCTGTTTATATTGTGTTCACCGGCATGTGAAGGTTGGAAGGCTGAGCTGTAGGCAAAATACTAGAAAGAGCCTTATCTGAATGAAAGGATGAGCAGAGTATTTGCCTGAAGTATGAAAATGCTCCCAGTGGGAGGACACCCTCAGAATTGAATTGATAATACAACCTGTAAAGAGTGTGTGGTTGCCCTCGTTCTCATTGGTACCAGGTAAAAACAAAGTAATTTTATAGAAGGCTAAAGCACTTTTTTTTTTTATGGCTGTTGACAGACTTTTCTGATTGATGGAGTGAAAAAATAGATATCCGAATCCCCTCTGTGAATAAATTTGTCTCTAATATGTTGACAAAATGAACAAGAACAAGAATGACCTCATTTGGATATTTAACCATTCCATACTGTTCGGGTCAAAATTGACCCGTTTTGACAGCATGCTTAATATACACCAATCAGGCATAACATTATGACCACTGACAGGTCAAGTGAATAACAGTGATTATCTCTTCATCATGGCATCTGTTGGTGGGTGGGATACATTAGGGAGCAAGTGAACATTTTGTCTTCAAAGTTGATGTGTTAGAAGTAGGAAAAATGGGCAAGCGTAAGGATTTGAGCGAGTTTGACAAGAGCCAGACGACTGGGTCAGAGCACAGGAACAGTGGTGAACCGGCAACAGGGTCATGGGCGGCCAAGGCTCACTGATGCACGTGGGGAGCGAAGGCTGGCCCGTGTGGTCCGATCCAACAGGCGAGCTACTGTAGCTCAAATTGCAGAAGAAGTTAATGCTGGTTCTGATAGAAAGGTGTCAGAATACACAGTGCATCGCAGATTGTTATATTAGGCAGGTGATCATAATGTTATGCCTGAAAGGTGTAGAATAAAGCCTGCAGGAATGTATGGTTAAAGTGTCATTTGTAGTTAAAAGCACTTTGAGTGGGAAGTGAGACTAGAAAAGCTCTATATAAATGCGAGTACATCACATTACAATTGCACTTGCAATGTAACAAAATAATCTGAAAATAAACAAATTAGAATGCATTTATTCTGAGCTAACTGAGATTAAACTACCTGAGAGCTAACTGAGATTAAAACAGAGATCAAAAGAGGGGAGTAATAAGATTACAATGGCACCCAAACTGCCATTTTTGTGAGTGTGGGAAACACATGTGCAAGTCCCACACACGCAAGATTTCCTGCCTCTGTTTTGAATGCACAGACTAGTTTGCAATAAGGATGTTTTTATGTTTTGTGTTGTAAGTGTTAATCAGTATTGAATTCATATTAATAATTACAGATGGTAGTTATGATGATTTTTTTTATGATTAGTAGTGAGGAGAGTGTCTAACTGTTGTGATGGTTATACCTGGTTATATAATAAATCCCAACAGTTACCATGTTCAGTTTCAATAAAATACATTTAAATCATTGTGGCTGTTATGTTTTCATTCCTTAGGTATAACAGGACACAATACTGCGTGATAGTAGATGTTTTTCTCTAAAACCAACTGTTGTAAACAATACACTCTCCCTGCTCTCTGAAACACTAATTAAGGATTAATCATCCATTTATTAATGTCATATAGGCTGTTTATACATTCAAAATTAAATTCAAAATTCAGTATAGACACTTATTATGAGGGAATTCTTGGCCCAAGTCAAAACTGACCATACAGTGACGTCATGAAATATGAACAGTATGTAAGGGTTAAACATAACATTTCAGAAAACTCTGAAAAAAAAGTTTCGTGTTTATCTGGTTTTTACCCTACAGTGTCTCTCCCTAAGCCAGTTTGTCATTTGCCATTTTTCTAATTGACAGTTGTGCCAGTGTCTCCCTGCAGCTCACAGATATTCGTTCTTTATATAAACATAACCCTTATAAATCAGTTGTTAGTAATTGAACCACTGTATGTGACAGCTAGAAGCAGATGTCACTGCATCTAAACTATCTCCTCAAGGAATAATTAAAGCTACACTGAAGAGATTAGCAGAGAAAAATGGATGAGTCAAAGATTTCTTTTAAAATGGAAAACTAATTGTGGAGGCTGTTTTCTGTTCTCTGTAGATAAGTATGTGTGTATTTCATATGTGCACGCGCTGTAGGTGTGGGCTTGTGTGAGTGGAAATGCAGCGACCGACAGTGTTGTGCTGTCGTGCTGATGCCTGCCTTCTCTACTGTATCCCCACCATTGGCACGCTTGTATTTCACACATACACACACAGGGGAAGTCACATGACTCCTCTAAGCGAGCACTTTTCTAAAATAGCTTCAAGAATTATGGCAGGAATACGTCAACATTGAGCTAAGCATGTGCGTCTGTGTGTGTGCGTGTGTTTGCTTGTGCAGAGAGTGCTGGCTTTTGAGTCGTGACCAGAAAATATCCTCCCTCCTGAGCACGTCTCAAACACCCACATTGAGGTTTTGCTGCTGCCAGTGTGGAGCTGCAGTATATGCTGTGCCGTGTATGCATTTGTTTGCCTTAGTGTAAGTTGTGACAGGAGTAAAGGGAAGAAAAGAAACTCTAGTGAAATAGCAACTCACTCCCTCTGAAGCCACAGGAATCCTTAACACATCAATTTCCAACTGGCAAAACACCAAGTCTTAAGGCAAGAGTGATGAGAATCCTGAAGGTTTGTTTGGGATTTTTGGATAAGGTTTCTCCTCTTCTATTGGGAGTATCCCAAAGGGTCAAGCCTAGGGACTCTGGGTCATGGTCCCAGGTTTTTGTATTATATTTGTTGTTTCTTTTTTTTTTCTTTTTTTTTTGTGAAAAAGAGCTATAATTTAAAAAAGAGACACGAGCCAGCCTGAAGGCTGGAGTAATCTTCAAGATATTTTTATTTTGTCTAATGTAGGGTTATGTATTGTGTATTTTATGCTGTTCTGGGATAGAAGAAGACCTGCAGCCAATGGTTTTGTGACCACCAGGATTTAATATTATTAGTATTATTTCACTGTGACCCTGCCCTTTGGTAGTGAATATTTCAACATGGCAAATTTGATATGAAAATGAGCATAGTGTGACAGAAGGATAGCAGCAAGAGTGAAAGGGAAGGTTTGCAAGATGGTAGACCTGCTATGATATATGGTTTGGAGATGGTTGCGCTAACAAAAAGACAGGAGGTAGAGCTGCTGGTGGCGGAGCTAAAGGGGTTAGGATTTTCACTGGGAGTGACCAGAATGGTTAGGATTAGAAATGAGTACATCAGAGGGACAGCTCAGGTCAAGTGTTTTGGAGACAAAGTTAGGGAGGCAAGGCTGAGATGGTTTGGACATGTGTAGAGGAGAGATAATGGATATATTGGGCAAAGGATGCTGAATATGGAGCTGCCAGGAAGGAGGAAAAGAGGAAGACCACAGAGAAGAATCAGGGAGTAGTGAAGGAGGATGTGCAGAGGGTGGGTGTGACAGAAGAGTGTGCTAGGGATAGGGTGACATGGCAGGCAGATGTTCCGCTGTGGCAACCCCTAAAGGGAGCATCTGAAAGAAGAAGAGGCTCTCCAGGAGAGATTAGCTGAATCAAATAAACACACCTCTTTTTATTTTAACAGAATTCCACAAATTAGGCTTAAATCACTGATGATTACTGAGACAAGAAAAGAGCTACAAGTAGCAAAGGTCACGGGGAATTAATCCTGTTTGACTCCCCTGGGACACTTTACGTGACTTTAGTTTATTAGTCTTAATTTAGCAAAGGATACTGGAACCTCCTCTGCAAGGTATTACACAATTAGCTGTTCCCCTCAAGATGCCAAAATTATGAAGCTAACTAAGTGACTGCATAGTTGTTATTTTCATTCTTCAGTTAATTTTTAAAATTACAATTACCATGAATCATGTCATAACTCTCCCTCTTATAAAAACAAGATTTTTTCATGAAAAAGTGACTGGCTCATTAGTCAGAACTGAACTCTCAGTCTCAGTTTTTAAGCCAGTATTCTTTTTTAATTCATCTTTTACAACCTGGCACCTTCTGTCTAATTACAGTATAAATATAATTAATTGTGGTGCGATTGGTCTGTTAGAAAATTTAGGAAAAATGAAACTGCACATCTCATGAGAAGTTTCATGCACTTGCAAATTGAAATCCTTTTAGCTAAATAGTGTAAATGAGCCAAACCGAATGTTTAGCAGAGTAACTATCATCTCTTTTAATTGTGATAATAGCTGGTATAAAGACTTTTGAATCAATTTAGGCTGTTGAAGTTCTTATAAGGTTATTGGTTTAATCGTTTTTTCTTCTCATCAGAGCTGTATGTAAAATAAAACTAAAGGAATAGCACAAACATCACAGGTGACTTCTTTAAAACTTTTGTGGACAAAATATAGTCATGTGGAAAAGAAAATTTTCACAGGACTCTATGAAAGCTTTCTTTTTCACAGGACATAATGAGGATTTGATTCAAATGCCAATAAATGTCTAAAAAGCTGATCTTCAGTAAATTACTAGTGGAATAGAACAAGGTGCAATACTTACAGTGTATACAGTACTTAGCAAATTTATTAGACCACGTTTCATAAAAACGAGAAAGACCATCCAGCATCATGAAGTGCTTTAATGCGGACTCTTTCCTTTTCAGTGATTTGTCAACGTTTTACCATTTTGAACAGGAGTGAGGAATTTCAAACTGGATTCACATTTTTATACCCAAATTTGAGGCGGCACACTGGACTTCTCTGAGAAGTCAGAAATTAATCAAGCATAACATTCAAACACTAAAACAATTTTTTTCGGTTCAGGAATGCAAGTAAATAACTGTAATTTGGCATCTTAATCAAAAAATAACAATGATGCTTTACTATTTTTCCTACTTTTTTGTAAAACAGTAAATTCGAAAACAATAATTATATTTTAGCATTAAAAATATAATTTTGATTAAATACTGGTGGGTTAACCATTACAGAAACATAAAAAAATGATTTTGGTTAATTACCAATACTGTTAATTTAGGGCAGCTGTGGCATAAACCTTACATTGGGTGGTGGTCTAATAAAGTTGTTAAGCACTTTACTTAGATTCTAATAACTTCCTAATTTCTTTCTGTGTGTTTTAATGTCTTCTCATGTTACAATGTGCATACCTACTTGTGTTGTTATGATGTTACTTTTACATTTTTAGGTATGTTTTGAAAATAGTGTCTTATTGATTGTATGTATTTTCCCCTGTGGTCTTCATGTAAAGCAATGGTGTAAAATGAAGAACAATCTATGAAAAAAAAACTGTTCTGTGGGGAAAAAAAAGTGAAACCATCAGAGGTGTCTGGAGTCAGTTTCTGGCAAATGTTCCTGTATTTCTAGTAATATGTGTGATTTTTGACAAACCTGTATTTCTGATCTGTTATGTGTACTCCTGAAATGAAAATACAACCAATTTGCTTTGGCACATGAGAAATATAATTCCCTGCTTACATGATGATTTTTCATAAGTGACAGACAGCCCGAAGGAAACAGATGCTAGAATGAGAAAATGAGAATGAGAAATTTATTTGTTAAAGCCATTAGCTTCTAAATCAGAGAGAATGCAGAATATTTAGCATTTCGATGTGCTGCCTTGTCTTGTAGCCAGTAAGAATGCAAAGAGAATAATTATGTTTCTGCTTTCAGGAAAGAGAGGAGAGAGAAATGAGGCAGAGGGAGATAAGTGCGCAGGGGCTGGGATTTCAGATGAAAAAAAGCATGAATTGAGGAGGACAAGGCTTCACCGTCAGCCTGTGACGTCACTAGGTGTTAGTACAAGGATGCAGAGGATGATTGGAAGTGAATGCATGACAAAATAACTGCAGGGGCATGCATTTATTTCCCAAAGGATCAGAGTGGAGGAATGAGGCATTAAAAAAGGAGAAAAAAATTGTTTAGAGATGACACAGTGGGCTGTAGCAACTGAGAAAGAAATACAGGGAGCTGAAGGCATAGAGATGTTGGAAAGGCAACAAAAAATGGCCCAGAAGGACATAAATGTAGAGAATAACTGTATGTGTGTGTGAGAGAGGTTTAAACAGACAGTTTTGCTCTGAATGGAAAGCTCTGCAACATGGTTCTGCAACGTCCAAGTGAGCGCCATGGCACATGACCGCCCCTAGGGCTGCTGCACTGAACGAGTTCAACACACACAGAAACAGACACACAAAACAGGAGAACCGACAGGAGGTGGGGGAGACAGAGGCAGAAAGTGAGAGGAAATGGAGATTGAGGTGTGAAGAGATGTCGATTTAAGTAGTGTGATAAGGCTCATGGGGATAGGCAGTCTGAATGTCACACTAATCGCCTTCAGATTCAGATACAGAGATACAAATAAAGCCAGAAAACCAGAGAGGAAAATATTGTGTGCTTCAAATGTTGCAGCTGTATTCCCTTGAGTCGACTATTATTTGTGCACAGGTGAGCCTGAATATCTGAATAACTCAAATTCATTTAACACAGTTTGACTGGAGAGGTAGAGTATTTAGCAATGAGAATACTTGAGCTGTGCAATAAATCACTGAGAGTCCATGTGACTGATATTGCATATGTTTGATACATTTTGTACAGCGATTGTAAATGACACCGCCTGAAATGAAGTATGGGCAAAAAGCTCACGTGTGTACAAAATAGATGAATAGAATAACAGATTAGTAAAACAGCAGGTGCTCATATGGAAAGACTGTATAGTAGCCCAGATTTAAACATAGTCTTTTTGTTTTCTTTGTGTTTTTGGCTTTTCTGTGTATTTGTTGTTTATTTCTTTCTCTTTTTTTAATCTCACTTTAGCATTCATTGCCAGTACAACTCAGAAAAGACTGAAAAATCAAGAGATATAGTTCAAACCACTTGAGTTTGTTGTTTTCTCAGCAGACATATTTAGAACACCTCTTACTGCTCTGTTCTATTAAGAAAGGTGAATACATAAACTAATGCTATATAAATGTTACAAGGTTATTACTGTATGATGGAAGCAAAAATTGGCTTGTTACCCATTCAAGTATCACATCTTTGAGCCTACTGGAGCCTTTAGCATCAACATTGTGACAGCTAGAGTTAAGTCATGATTTTCACCCCAATCTTGGCCTCATGGCTCTGCCTGCTAATCTCTTTTAGAATTCATTTGAAAGTGACCAGGCCTAGTCTGGTCTAGAGACTATAATCAATCTTCTGACTGAGTGTCTTGATGCATGCTCAATCATCCAGGTAAGGAAATCCCAGAAAGTTGATTCTGTTCATCTGGACGTAGCGTTTTCACTGGGAGAAACGTTTCGTCACTCATCCAAGTGACTTCTTCAGTCTCAGCTGACTGCAGGTTTCCCCGACTTTATTAACAGTTGGACTGCTGAACTTCAAACTGAGCATCAGAATGAGGAAGAAAGGTGATTTAAGTGACTTTTGAATGTGGCATGGTTGTTGGTGCCAGACGAGCTGGTCTGAGTATTTCAGAAATTGCTGATCTACTGGGATTTCCCCACACAACCATCTCTAGGGTTTACAGAGAATGGTCCAAAAAACAGAAAATATCCAGTAAGCAGCAGTTCTCTGGGTGAAAATGCCTTGTTGATGTCAGAGGTCAGAGAAGAATGGCCAGACTGTTTCAAGCTGATAGAAAGGCACCAGTAACTCAAATAACCACCCGTTACAACCAAGGTATGCAGAAGAGCATCTTTGAATGCACAACACATTGAACCTTGAAGAAGATGGGCTCCAGCAGCAGAAGACCACACTGGATGCCACTCTTCTCATCCAAGAACAGGAAACTGAGGCTGTAGTTTGCATGGGCTCTCCAAAATTGGGCAATAGAAGATTGGAAAAACGTTGCCTGGTGTGATGAGTCTCCATTTCTGCTGTGACATATGGATGGTAGGGTCAGAATTTGGCGTACACAAATTCAGGCTGGTTCAGGCTGGTGGTAATGGTGTGGGGGATATTTTCTTGGCTCACTTTGGGCCCCTTGGTGCTAACTGAACATCGTGTATACACCACAGCCTATGAGCACGTTGACCTGGCTGTCCTGAAGCTGAAGGAGAGTCCAGCATCTGCGAAATTTCAAATGTTCAGTGTGGTTAACTGCTTCGGTTTGATTGTAGTAGTAAAAGACAGATTAGACATTTGTTGAACTACACAGTGGGTCTCAAAAAAAACAGCAGAATGAAAAGTTTGATGATCTCAAAAAGTCGCTTGATTTCCTCTTGGAGGAGATCTCTGCTGTTAGGCTGCAGCAGAAAGAAATCTTAAATCTGGTCGAGGAAGTGAAGGGGTTGAGTCTTCAAAATATCGAAAAAGACAGAAAAATAGCTGGCTGGAAAGTGGCAGACCTGGAACAATATACCAGAATGAATGATGTGATTGTTACTGGGCTAACAATTAAGCCCCGGTCATTTGCTTGGGTGGTGGCTGCTGACAACAAAGGGGAGCCCAGGGAGTTGGATGCGAGCTCCACCAAGCAACAGATAGCTGCCCTCCTGCAGTCCAAAGGCATTCAACTGGACTGTAACACCATCGAGGCATGCCATCCTCTTCCTAAGCAGCAAAACGATAAACCAGCTGTCATAATAAGGTTTGTTAACTGAAAGCAAAAAACCACGTTGCTTAAGCAGGGAAGGAAGCTGAAAGGAACAAAAGTATTTATCAATGAGCACCTAACTAAACAGAACGCTGACATCGCCAGAAAGGCAAGATATCTGGAGAACAAACTGCAAAGTGTTCATAAAACTGAATGGGACACCTGAGGAGGCCAAAGTACTGGTTGTTAAAAATATACAAGAATTGGACAAATATTACTGATGGACATGAACTGAAATACAAGGTAACAAGCTACCTCACACATCACCATTGCACACACTGAAAGAACTAACTCGTATACTTCTGGACACAATATTTCTCAGTAGATTACTGAACAGGACATTCAGGAATTAAAGATTTTTGAATATAGTGATCATGATGGACATAGTTTTGAGCATAATATAGACCCAGACAACAACTTTTTCTCTGCTATTAAGAATAACTGCCGCTACTTCACAGGTGAACAATACAATTATACCATAAAAACAGATGGAAAATTGTCACTCATCCATTTCAACAACAGAAGCATGTATGCGAAGTTCAGTAATATTAAGGAATATTTGCAACAGTTGAACTGAAATACATAAATCAACGGAATAAGGCTGGAGAAGGAGTGGTTCTGTTTGTGGATAAAGAAATCAACTTTAAAGTGATGGACAATTTGCCAATCATGATTGATAACCTACTGGAATGTATAACAATCAAAATAAGCAAAGAAAGAAGAAAAAATATAATAATTAGCTGTATATATAGATCACCAGGATCTAGTGTGGAATTGTATAAAGACTGGATAGAGGAGTCATTTTCAAAAATCACTCATAAACCAGTTTTCATCTGTGGGGACTTCAACATCGACCTACTGAATCCCAGTAAGCTCAATGGGACCAATGAATTTATAAATACCATGTTTAGTATGAGCCTTTTTCCAGTAGTCACCAGACCCAGCAGAATAACACTCATAGTGCTACACTATTAGATAATCTATTCACAAATGACATCCGTGATAGTACAGTCAGTGGACTCTTAATAAGTGATGTAAGTGATCACCTACCAGTCGTCACAGTGTACTCCAGCAGCCCAAAGGACAAGCAAGCAACTGTAAGAATACAATATAGACATCTGAAGACAGAGGAATCAATTAATGCACTTAAGAATGAATTACTGACACAGAACTGGGACAATGTATACAGAGAAAAAAATATTGACAATGCATATGACACATTCCTAAAGATATTCAGATCTGTGTATGATAAAAAATGTCCAATCAAAAAATACACCAGAAAACTAAAATATGAAAATTGTCCATGGATTACCAAGGGACTTCAAAATGCTTGCAAAAAGAAAAAAAAAATACTCTATAAGGATCTTATAAGGATGAGAACTGGTGAGGTTGAAAATAGGTATAAGAAATATAAGAATAAACTAACCCATATCATAAGAACATGCAAGAAAGAATATCATAATAAATTATTAAATCACAACAGAAATAATACAAAAGGGGAATATGGAAAAATACTAAACAGTCTGATAAATAATTTATCAAGACAAATTAGCTACCCTGCTTATTTTGACTCGTGGCAAATAGTTTTAACAATTTTTTTTGTAAGTGTGGGACCAAATCTGGCAGAAAAAAATCAAGGTAGCTGGACCATCAGACAACAATGATGTACTGATTGAAAGAAATCCCAGCTCCACGTCCCTTACAGCAGTAAGTGAGACAGAAATATTGGGCAATGTAAAAGAATGTAAGAATAAAACATCCACTGATGATAAAAAAAATAGACATGGCAGTAGTAAAAAAGGTTATTCACAGTATTGTAAAACCATTAACATACATCTGTAATTTGTCCTTCCAAACAGGTTCATTTCCCAACAATATGAAAATGGCAAAGGTTATACCACTCTTCAAGAGCGACACCACTTCACAAACTACAGACCAGTCTCTCTATTTCCACAATTTTCAAAAAGTTTTAGAAAATTGTTCAATAACAGGTTGAAAAGGTTTATAGAGAAACATCAACTACACTAAATTGGTTAAGAAGTAATTTATGCAGGAGGCATCAGTTTGTGAAGTTGGGGGAGTTCTCACCTGCATGCTTGGATATTGTTTGTGGTGTCCCCCAGGGGTCAGTATTGGGCCCAAAATTGTTTACTATATATATATATTAATGATTTATGCAAAGTGTCCAATATATTGAAGTTTGTACTGTTTGCTGATGATACCAATATATTTCATTCTGGGGACAATATTAAAAGAGTACTTGATGATATGACAGAGGAAGTGCATAAGTTGAAAACCTGGTTTGATAGAAACAAATTATCACTTAACTTGGAAAAAACACTCAAACAAACACTCAAATACAGATGAAAATAGACGGGATCAATATTGAGAAAGTAACTGAAAACAAAATCTTAGGGGTCATAATAGACAACAAACTCAACTGGAAGTCTCACATTCATCAGGTACAAACTCAATTGTCAAAGAGAATAACAGTTTTGAACAAAGCCAAGCAAGTACTAGACTATGACTCAAGGGGCTTTATATTTTAGGGTAAAGACCCTACAATATTAGACAGAAAACCCCAACAGTCAGACGACCCCCTATGAGCAAACACTTGGCAATTGTGGGAAGGAAAATCTC
>VUQI01060425.1:0-12211 GCA_015106735.1 Paratilapia polleni | reverse complement strand
CAGACACCCTCTCTACTTTTAAGATTAGGCTTAAAACGTTCCTTTTTGATAGAGTTCATAGTTAGGTTAAGAAGAAGTGACCCTGAACCATCGCTTAGTTACGCTACAATAGGCCTAGGCTGCTGGGGGCTTCCCATGATGTATTGAGCATTTCCTCTTCATCACTTCCTTTCACAGTGGAGGACCTGTGGTACTGTATGAGGAAATCACAAGTGGCAGAGAAGTATGTGAGGGTGGTGCAGGACATGTATGAGGACAGTGAGACAGTGGTGAGGTGTGCAGTAGGAGTGACAGATGGGTTCAAGGTGGTGGTGGGATTACATCAGGGATCGGCTCTGTTGCCGTTCTTGTTTGCAGTGGTGATGGACAGGTTGACAGATGAGATCAGGAAGGAGTCTCCATGGACTGTGAGGGCCCATGTGAATGAGAGGGAGACAGGTGTAACAGTGAAGATGCAGGGAGCAGAGGTAGTGAAGGTAGATAAGTTTAAATACCTGTGGTCAACCATCCAAAGCAGCGGACAGTCCACAAGAGAGGTGAAGAAGAGAGTGCAGGCAGGGTGGAGTAGATGGAGGCGAGTGTCAGGGGTGATGTGTGACAGAAAGATAGCAGCAAGAGTGAAAGGGAAGTTTTACAAGATGGTAGTGAGACCTGCTATGATGTTTGGTTTGGAGACGGTAGCACTAACAAAAAGACAGGAGGCTGGAGGTGGCAGAGCTGAAGATGTTAAGATTTTCATTGAGAGTGACCAGAATGGACAGGATTAGAAATGAGTACATCAGAGGGACAGCTCAGGTTGAGCAAAGTTAGAAAGGCAAGGCTGAGATGGTTTGGACAGGTGCAGAGGAGGGACAGTCGATATATTGGACAAAGGATGTTGAAGATGGAGCTGCCAGGCAGGAGGAAAAGAGGAAGACCACTGAGAAGGTTCATGGATGTAGTGAAGGAGGACATGCAGGGTTGGTGTGACAGAAGAGGATGCTGGGATAGGGTGAGATGGAGGCAGATGATGTGCTGTGGTGACCCCTAAAGGGAGCAGCTAAAAGAGGAAGAAGAAGAAGAACAACAACAAGAAGAAGAAGATTTACTGACAGACCTTGATATGCACCAGTGTTAAGGTCAGGGACAATTGCACAGGAAGATAATCAATACCCACTTCATCAGCCATTGGTCATAATCATTTGTGTCATCAGAGTATACTATATCTTCAAAATCATTGTTTGTAATAACCAGCTGGGGACATGACTGACAAAATCCTGAATGATCATGTCTTAAAAACCTCATAGCACTTTGCTCTAAGAGTGCAGGCTTACTTGCATTTCCTAGAATTTCCAAAAGTAGAATGGGAGTCAGAGCCTTCAGCTTTCAGACCACTCTTCTGTTGAACCAGCTCCCATTTGGGATTCAGGAGACAGACACCCTCTTTAATTTTAACAGTAGACTTAAAATGCAGTTTTCTGTCTAATACTGTAGGGTCTTTACCCTAAAATTGTCACGTGATGCTGTGTGGCAGGCTGGAGGTGAACCCAAACGCAGGACTCCGAGACAGAACTAAACTTAAAACTCAGCTTTTATTGCTGGAAGACCAAAAGAAAACATCAATCACAAAACACTCAGCTATGACGGGATTACGTGGCAAAAGCATAAGTATAAGCATAGGCAGGAGCAACAGCGAAAACAAGACAACGCGACAATGAACACCAGCAGACTAGGGGTTTAAATACACAAAAGGTAGCAAGGGGAGTGGAAACAGGAGAGTAACGAAACACAGCTGAACTAAATCACAGGTAACAAGGCAAAGGAAGCAAAACTAAATACTAAGTACAAGAGACCGGAGGCTATCAACTTAAAACAGGAAATAACAAAACAGAGAACAACAACCTGGAAAGTCCATAACTCAAAACACCGGGTCAAAATGACCCGGGATCATGACAAAAATATAAAGCGCCTTGAGGTGACTGTTGTTGTGATGTGGTACTATATAAATAAAAATGAATTGAATTTAATTGAACTAAATACATATTTTCTTGGTTGAAAACTCAAACGCATGCTGTCCAGCTGAGTGGACATATAAATAACTTTATGAAAATTACACGTTCACAAAGAATTTCACTTGAATTGTTCTTTTCATGCCTAAAAGGTAATAAAAAGAGTTATACAAAAAATCTTGACTAAAGATGTCATAATTCATGCATGAAAAGGTTAACTTTAACTTAAAATTTGTGTTGTTAGTGGTTTCTCTGTGCTCCTTATTTCTCTCTTCTCTTTCTTCTCACTCCCAACCAGTTGAGACAGAAAGCTGCCCCTCCCTGAACCTGGTTTTGCTGGAGGTGTCTTCCTGTTAAAAGACAGTTATTCTTCCCTACTGTTCCCAAGTGCTTGCTCATAGGGGACTGGGGTTTTCTCTATTATTGTAAGGTCTTGACCTTGCAATGTAAGGTGCCCTGACACGTCTGTTTTGAACCGGCACTGTATAAATAAAACTGAGTTGAATTAATGACAATGGTGATGGCTAGTCCTGGATTTTTTCTTTAGAACCATCATCAGCTCCAAATGAAAACTTGAGATTCAAAAGCCCCTAAACAACAAACACCAAAAGAGATAACAACATAAAGTGAAAACTCTCAGTGAGTCGTACACGACAATCAAATGCTTTTGCTTCAAACCCTGCTACATCCCACACTGAGCCTCTTCCAACACAGCAATTACTGTCAGAAACCTCTAAATGCCACTTCCCTTTGTCAGCAAAAGCTACTATGTCAAGCAGCATCACCAATCAGCATCACCAATCAGAAGACACAAATCAGATCATGTAACATTTGAAAAGCTCAAATCCCATTTATCATGTTGTTCAGACTTTTATCATGTTTTTACTTACTTGACATGACAACAGAACACTTTTTTTTTTTTGATACATCATATTGTTTTATGTTAATTTTATATCTGTCTTTATGAGCACAGTGGATGGTGTAATTATTGTGTAATGTCTTCTGCTTATTGTGTATTCTGTTATTATTTAGCAATAAAGTGTTCTCTCACTGTCTGTGGTTGTACTTGTGTGTACTTGCTTATCAGTTTGTTTAGTGTTTCATTTTGAATTCTGCTTTCATTACTTGTAATGTTTCCAGTTGCATCTTTAGTGATTTTGCAACCATTTCTTATGTCTTGTCCAAAGAGGTGAGAGGAACTGAGAGGTTTATCTAAAAATAAATAAATAAAATACATGAGGATAGAGTGGGTTTTGCTGCAAATGACAATCAAATTTGTTAAAAACCATAAATAGACTGTTACATTTTTAAAACGAGACATTTCATTCCATGACTAATAACCTTTTCTTTGCAATTAAAGTGAACTTATGAACTTGAACACAGGAGCCTGATTAAAAATGCTTATTTAAAACAAAACATGTCAGATGGACTTGCATCTGACATGCAAAGGTTTTACATCTGGACTCTACAAATATTTTTCTGTATATAAAAAACATTTTGTGAATAAAAACTTTCTCATCTGGATACTAGGAGCCAGAGGTCACAGGACATCTCCAGAAGTCCTGTGTCCATGTAGCACAAGAGGGACCTATGCAATATGGTGAGGTGGTTTTAATGTTGTGGCTGATCAGTGTAACTATGACAGCAGAGAACAGAAAACAAAGCAGAGGTGTTGCTTCTGCGATCTGATTTCAACCTCCGAGACAATCAATATGCTTTTTGTGGATCAGCCAGGCCTCATGATCCGATGTTCTTTGACAACACTATCATTCACCTTAAGAAAATAATTATGAATTACTTGTTGAATTAAGGAGGAAGTTACCCTGATATTATCATGAGAAGCAAATGACAGACGGGTATTACTCGCTAATAGCACACTCTCTTCTTCAAAGAAACATGTGATATGCTATAACCCACCCATCCATTTTCTTCTGCTTATCCAATTCAGGGTCGTGGGGGGTGGAGCCTATCCCAGCTGTCATAGGGTGAGAGGCATGGTACACCCTGGACAGGCTGCCAGTCTGTCGCAGGGACTGATATGTTATAATTGTAAAGATATTAAAATGATGTACTCCACGGGCACATTAGCAAGTCTGCATCCATTAAAACATTAAAACAACAGTGTGTGTTGAGAAAGAATGACACAGTCGTTTATTTGCTCCAAGCAGATTAAGGAAAAATGTCAGCATCTTTGCTGAATGCGGGAAGACAAACACACACACTCTGACACACAGAGGCACACACACACAAAGACAAACAGAAGAGAATAAAATGATTTCAAACAGAATTATTTCTGGTCCAGTGCACTAAGTAAAAATCAATTCCCCATTATAGAAATAGGATACAGAAAGGAATTAAAACTTAATGAGGTTTTCCAGCTACAGTCCACCCACTTTTTAACCCTGCACTTGATATTGCCGCGAGGCAGTGTGACATAGCTGCAAATGCCATAATGCGTGTTTGTGTTAAAAAATTCAGTGCATATCTGCGTGTGTCCATAAGCCCTTTCTCCTGTGCAAGCCTGGCGACAAGATGACAGTAATGCTACTGCATCCTTCAAGGCTTCCCTTTTCTTGCAGGTATTGAGACTCATTTGTCTCCCCTCATACACACACGCACACACATGCATAAACACACACCCCTCACTCTCTCTGTTGGCAGTATTGATCTTCAGTTGATCCATGGTGACATAAGACAAAGCTTTTCATGTGACAGGCAATTAGCTGGCTGTGGAGCCTGTGGAGCCTGTGGAACCCAGCCACAGAACGGGATGGGCAAATACTGACAACACCAGTCCAAACATTGTATGGAGATGGGAAGAGTGGAAGGAGACTGAGAAGAGAATATCCACAAAGGCTTTCATCCACATTTGTCCCTTGAATTATCAGTGTCTCTTCAAATACCTTCTGCTTAGCCTCACAGCTTACTCTGCATATTGATTTCAGTATTATTAGCTTTCAAAAGACAAACACTTGGGTCCAATAGCTCAGTCAATCAATCAGTCTATCCATCCATCATCCAGCCTGTCATTACCTTCACCATCTGGCAGAGGCACAAGCTTAAAAACTTACAGTATGCAGTTGCAATGATGGTGCCAGATTCACTTCAAAAGTGGGAGCAGGCAAAAAATAGCAAATAAAGACCAGGGACTGAACATCTAAAGAGCACTTATGCATAGAAAAAAGCTTGTGTGAATGTGACATGTAGTATGAAGTGCTATATAAGAACCAGTCCATTTACCATAAAGAAGATGGTGATGAAATAAATAGATTTAGATAATGTATTTTATTCTGAAGAAAAGCAATCTAACATTTATTGAATTTATTTGTTCCCATTTTTTGTTTGCCTGTTTTATTTTACATAATGTCACAGTCTAGGATACACTTTCAGAGGCTCAAAGGACAAAACCATGTCTATGTCTTTTCCCAAACTGCTATTTATAAAGTAGGAATGTGCTGTGGAAACTTATCATAAATAATTTAGTGTAGCCCAAATTTTATTAGTTTTATTAATTTTATTATTATTATGCTATAAACAGCTGCAGTCTTGTGTGTTTGATGATTTGCTTTCCCTCTGTGAACTGAGGTGCTTTGTTTCCTCTCACTGTAAGTCAGCTAGTTCTCTTTTGTCTTTTTATTTCTTTTTCATGTCTGCCAGGGCCTGTTGCTCTGAATTAGCTAGACCCCCCTACTTTCCACCCCTTTCAGTAGTTTTTCTTTTGTTTATGATATGAGATCTGAGGTCACCAAATATACATTTCCTATTTTCCACATCTGTGAGTTTCTCACTCTGATGAAATTGTTCTAATTTGTTGCTGTTTTCTAAATTGCAATTATAAATTCACATAATGTCTACATCAATGTGTGGCTTGTTCATAAGGCTTGGGGCTTCAACAAGGTTTCTTCTAAGGCTAATGTACAACCTTAGAAAGTTGCATGCTGACAAATAACAAGTACCCAATGTGTTAAAATGTGTGTTGCAAAGGGCTTGTGACCAAATGTTCTTCCTGACTAGATGGGAGTGTGAATGTTTTCAATTTGATTTTTTTATTCTAAGATTAGCAATTGCATCATGAAGGAAAAGAGAATAATGCAGTTGGGGCATACAAGAGGCATTTTGTTAGTTGGGGCTGTGGATGTGTGTTTGCAACACTCATTGCATGACAATTATCCCACACAAATGCACGTATGATCACAGTGAATTGGATGGCATTGCCCACAGGGACACGACTAATCCTCAGCATTTCCATTTATCAGATGTGGGTGGAGGCTGCTCTCAGCGGATCATGGCCCATCACTTCTAATGATGTTTGAAAGGCTGTCGACCTGTTTCCCGACAAAATAAAACCCTCTCATTCGCTCTTTCTCCCTCCATTAATAGCATCTTATAAGGCCATGGGCCAGCGTGTAATGCCTCCCAAACATATTCAATTTCATCATAATTAAGAATAGATTATCTATCCAGCTAAACACAATTTATCATAATCATCATTCCAACCTTTTAGGGGTTTAAATAATCTGATGCAGGGATCCATAACTCCTTGCGACACCACAATAATTTGTTTAGAGCCATATTTTTTAGGATACCATCCTTTAATCAATAGCAGTAAATCTAAAGTCCATTTTGCTGCACAATCCTCCTCTTGAGGGGAAAAAAAAGGCCCTGCTGAGAATGGACCAGTTGGGCCTCAGGAACTGCAAACACACCTCTCATGAGCTCATAAATTTGAATGGGATTATATTAGCGTGATCATTGTAAACAGTGCACATTATCATGGGGCAGTCTATGGGGCACTGATGGATTAGGATATGAGTAGTGGTGGTGTCATAGCTGCTGAGAATCAACTGATTCATTAAGATAAGAAGGAATGAAAGCTAGGAGGGAACTTTTCCACAGCACTTGTAAACAGCTTGTTCACCAACGCAGTCATTGCATAGACATGAAACGGCAAGCTGTTGGATCCAATTGGCGTTCCCGTGTTAAACTTACTGGATGTTGACAGGCTGTCCTGAAGCTGCTAAACATTCAGTGGATCTAGGTGTAGAAAGATGGCAGTTGCTGACCCACAGAGCAGCACAGAGCTGAGAAAATTTCCACTGGTTTCCAAACTAGTGAAGTGGCAGCTTGTGATGATAATATGACCTTTTAGTCTAAATTAGCAAATACAACCTCAAACTGACAGTAAATCTGCTTAATTACTGTGATGTTAGAGAGTTGTATCTAAGACTACTGATGATGGACTGATTCATGGACTGATCATTGTTCATACTGATGATGGACAATGAGTTTCTGAATCAGATTTTATATATATATTTATATATATATATATATATATATTATATACACACAGGCTACACAGTGCCTTGCAAAAGTGTTCATACCCCTTGATCTCAGTAGAGATACAGCTGTTCTGTGAAGGCCTCAGAGGTTTGTTGGAGAACATTAGTGAACAAACAGCATCATGAAGACCAAGGAACACACCAGACGGGTCAGGGATAAAGTTGTGGAGAAGTTTAAAGCAGGGGTAGGTTATATAAACATATCCCAAGCTTTGAACATCTCACAGAGCACTGTTCAATCCATCATCTGAATATGGAAAGAGTATGGCACAACTGCAAACCTACCAAGACATGATCGTCCACCTAAACTGACAGGCCGGGCAAGGAGAGCATTAATCAGAGAAGCAGCCAAGAGGCCCATGGTAACTCTGGAGGAGCTGCAGAGATCCACAGTTCAGGTGGGAGAATCTGTCCACAGGACAACTTTTAGGAAAATGAGGAAATGAGGAAAAGTTCAAGGGGTATGAATACTTTCGCAAGGCACTGTATATACACATATATATTCTTTCTCATTGCCTCTTTAGTTAGGTCAGGTTTAGGATCAGGGTTTGGTTTAAAATTCACCTTTTCACAATCTACAGCAAGCTCAGTTTTCTTTATTATCACAGTGACAAGTCCTGCGCTGTTCACATGGTGATTATTTCAGACACTGATGCACTTCTACTGACGTTGACCTGTGTTAAAAAAATTACTCTCAAGCTGGACTCAGTGTAATGAAATGTTACACTATGGGCTCTTTAAGCTTCAGTATGTGATGAGTTGAAACTGCCATCTTACCAACACAGCCAGCTTAAGCGAGTCTAAAGAAACTATGACTAGAATTACCAGTCATATTTTCTTTCTTTCTTTGCGGACACTAAAGTATACTAAACATCACTGAATAAGATCCTTCCTAGTGATCCAGGAAGTGGTGAAATGGCTAATAAATAGATGTGCTGGTCTTTATCATATATTATCCAGCAGTAAGAAAAATGGTAAATGGCAAATGGACTGGTACTTATATAGCACTTTTCTACTCAGTTTTGAGTACTCAAAGTGCTTCATACTACATGCAAGAAAGCATCAACTCACCAGTTTATTGAGATGAGTATTGACATGCCAGCTCTATGAGGTGTATTCAAAGATTCCAGCTTCAAAGGCTTTATTCAGCTGCTCTGCACAATGTAATGAATAAATTCTTACCATGCTTGTTTCTACCATACACCCCAAAAACGATTCTTAATAAAAAGTTTAACACATAGACAGAAATAAAAACAACTGAAAACCTGTCTTGTAACTCTGGTTTGTGGCAGTTATACAACTGTAAAGTTCATTACATGTGTCATGCAATGTAGTGAGTATGCAGTCTTTCAGATGTTGCAGCAGCACATAACAACCACATTTAGTGTCATGTGTCTGTGTTCTAGTTTTTACAGTATATGTATATGTGTGTTAAAAGGGTATAGCATTACTGAAGGCTAGATATGAAGTGAGTCAACAAGACATCAATAGGCTACTTTTCTTGGCTTATAGGCTTGAGAGAAAGCACTAACTACCACTGTCCTTAAAAAGTGAGCAAAAAGGCAACAACACCATGAAGCTTGTTAATCAGCCAGCTGCTCTTTCACTTGTGGTAACAGCATCTAAGCCTGGAGCCTCTTAGTGGAAGATCTCCTTGACTGACAAACTAGCGTTGCTAGGAGACATGCTGTCAACTTACATGGTGCACACTGACTGGAGGATGTCATAATGTATATTCTACAAAGTGTGGAGTGAGTGTAGCCATGTGAATGTGAATGAGTATTCCTGTTATGAGGCTTATTCTGGCTGTGATCATACTGGAAATATGAGGATTACATTGATGCAGAAAAATGTGATAAATAGTAGTATGCCAGCTACTGATTAATGCATGAAGCTTTTATTTTACCGACATTATCATACCCTGCCAGTGGTTGTTTTGCCCTTGTTCTCCAGCTATTCTGTCTGCTGAAGCCCTTGCAATTAAGCCCACGCTGTTTCTGTCATTCTGCATTTTAGACCTTAAATTGTGCAACCAACATTCTCCCCACTTTTTTTATGCAGGGTGATGCAGGTGTATTAAAAGTGCATCATGTAGCTTTCTTATCTTTATTGGCCCCAAAAAAGCACAGACAATTCTTCTCTGTTAATCTCTCCTTATTTAAATGACATTTGTCCAAGTGCCTAACAAAAAGCATCCACTTTGATCGTGACATTCTTTTAAATGTTAACTTTAAATCAGTGGAACTGTGTATAAATTGCCTGCTTGCTTAGATTCCCATAACATACAGTGGAACAGCCATTCATGTCAAAATGAAAGTACACCTTCTTTCAATTCTAAGGTTTTACATCTCAAAACATAATAAAAAATCATCTGGGTCTTACCAGGTTTGAAAATTATTGAAGTACAATCTCAGAGGAACAACACCACATTACATATTACACCGTGTCATCATTTTAACAAAAACTAAAACAAAATGCTGAATTAGTATGTGAAAAACTAGGTACACCCCATGATTCTCTAGCTTTTAAAACCACATTTAGCAGCAATACCTTGAAGTAATCATTTAGTGTATCACTTTATCAGTTTCTCACATCGTTGTTGAGTCAGTGACTGCAAGGTGCCCAGGTCCTGTGACTGCAAAACAAGACCAAATATTTTTCTTATTGTACTTTAACTTTTAACATGCTAACTGAGGCCTGTAGAGTCTGAGATGGAGCTCTTGGGGTTTTTTGCAGTTTCTCTGAGCACTGCACAGTCTGAACTTTGGGTGAATTTGTTGGGACATCAACTCCTGGGAAGATTGGCAGCTGTGCTGAATGTTTTTCATTTGTGAATACATTTTCTTGTTGTAGAATGATGGACTTCAAATGTTTTGGAAATGGCCTTATAACCCTTCCCAGATTGATGGCCAGCAACAATTACTTCTCTAAGATCATTGCTGTCTTTCCTCCTTGGCATTGTGTTGACACACATCTACGTCCAAGTGAAGTCACTTTATTTGTATAGCACATTTAAAAACAATAGAAGTTGACCAAAAGTGCTTTACAGTCAATGTAGTAAGAAGGGATCATACAAGAATACGTTTAAAGAGAGAGGAATTAACAGGGTAACAAATAGCAAGACGTACATGGCAAGGATTAAAAAAATACATGAATAAATGTAATGCACTTGCATTTATATGCCACTTTTGTAGTCTTACTGACCACTCAAAGTGCTTTAGACTACAAGCTACATTTTTTTTAACCATACATTCATACAGTGCTTTATTCTATAAAGTTCACATGCTTTATCTACCTCACATCCATGGCCAATTTAGAATCACCAATTAACCTAACATGCACATATTTGGACTGTGGGAGGAAGGTGGAGTAGTTGGAGGAAACCCACACAGGCACAGGGAGAACATGCAAGCTCCACACAGAAAGGCCCCAGGTGGAGTTTGAACTAGGAGCCTTCTTGCTGTGAGGTGACAGTGCTAACCACTTCACAATTGTGCTGTGTGTCGTCTGTATAACACTGACATGAGGTGTTATATTTCTCAAAAATTAAGCCCAGGAGCAGCATGTATAATGAAAATAGGAGAGGTCCCAAAATGGAGCCTTAGGGGAAATGAACAATTTCCTACTTTAACTGAAACACTTCTTTCCCTTAAATAAGAGTTAAACCATTTTAACACTGAGCCCTTTAGTCCAACTTCCTCATCTAGGTGTCTTATGAGGATGTCATGGTCATTCTGATGAAAGCTGTTTTGAGATCGAGTAGGACTAAAATTGCACAGGAACCAAAGCTGACAGAGAGAAGGATATCACTGTGTGCCCTAAAAAGAGCAGAGCACCTGAATGCTCCAGACCAGCAAACTGCCAAAACCTCTCCTTTTATAGAGGTGTTAACACTTGCTGATGATCAGTTAATCAAGTGCATTTGAATAGCAGCACCTGGCTGAAACTGATCTTGTGGCTCATTGTTAGGCAATGGTGCTAATTTTGATCGTTATGTAACTGTACTGTTTATAAGGTTGAGGAAACCTGCAGTCAGCTGACACTGAAGAAGTTATTCGGATGAGTGATGAAACGTTTATCCCACTGAAAAAACTGAGTCCAGATGAACAGAATCAGCTGCAGACAAAGCAGCAGCATGAGTGTGTGTGAGAGGAAAAGTGCTTTATATATACTATAGAACTATACAATTGTTGTAAAATTGTTTGCAGCCAACAAGAAAAAAAATATCAAAGAATAAAATTATGACTAAGAATCAATATTTATTACTGATGCTCATCAGGGAAACACAAAGACTTCAGGTACTATTAAACTTTCAGTGGACTTTACTTATATACCTCCCTGGAGGGATCTTCCAGGAATGGTGTTGGTATTTTCCAGAGAACTGATTGGTCAGTAGGCAGTGATTTCATATCTGTTGATCTGTAATCTAGAACCTAACCTGCTCCAAAGCAGGTTAGGTTTGCAGCATAAATTACCGTAGCGATGTATCCCGGTAAGTCAATGTCGGACTCTGTAGTTTTCTCTGGTCCCCTCCCTAATCGGACCAGGAGTGACATGTTTAGCCGCATGTTCTCTCTGAATTGCTGGCTGTCTGAGTGGTGTCCAGAAAACAACGTGGGCTTCATAGATAATTGGGAAACTTTCTGGGGAAAACCTGGTCTTATTAGGAGAGACGGCATCCATCCCACTTTGGATGGAGCAGCTCTCATTTCTAGAAATATGGCAGAATTTATTAAACCCCCCAAAATGTGACTATCCAGAGTTGGGACCAGGAAGCAGAGTTGCAGTCTTATACACTTCTCTGCAGCTTCTCTCCTCCTGCCACCCCCCCAAAACCCCATCCCTGTAGAGACTGTGTCTGTTCCCAGACCACCAAAAAATAAA
>VUQI01060423.1:20648-43847 GCA_015106735.1 Paratilapia polleni | reverse complement strand
ATTGTATCTTTAGGGCAGCGATAACACAGTTTGACTGGCATAAAATAGTATTTTTGCAACAACAAAGTGATTCCCAAAGAGCTGTATATAGTGTGCAGTGTGTCCTTAAAAATCTGAGGAAACTGGACAAGTGGAGGATAAAAGAAGGAGTGGCAGGACTAAAAAAAACTATTTACAGCAGATAAAGTGTATCTGAAAGTCATGTCCATAAGAAATAAGAAAGAAATCCAGCAAAGACCTGACACAGGACAAAAATGAGAGCTGCATCTGGCCCTTCCATCTACTGTTCACTGAAACCTCATCAGAAATGGTCTCAGTGGAAGGGTGGCTGTCAAGAAGCCATTCTTAAGGAAGAGAAACAGGGAGAAAAGGCTGAGGTATGCCAAATTATACAAGTACTGGACTGAAAATCAGTGGCAACAGGTCTTATGGAGTGATGAATCCAAATATGAAATTTTCGGTTCAAATCTTTGTCATCAGTATGTACAGAGGAGGTTAGGCGAGAGGTACAACAGTGAGTCTCTACAGCCCCCTGTAAAACATGGTGGAGGCTCTGTCATGGTTTGGGCAGCATTTCAACCAGTGGTGTTGGAGATCTTGTCAAATTGATGAAATTATGAACACAGAAAAGTACTGTCAGATTTTGATCCACCATGCAATACCATCTGGAAAGGATCTGCTTGGCAATGGCTTCATTTTTCAGCATGACAATGATCCCAAACATAGTCCCAATGCAGTAAAAAAAACCATAATAGAACACTATCAGTCATGGATTGGCCTCCACAGAGCTCAAACCTCAACATTATTGAAGCAGTGTGGGACCATCTTGACAGAGAATAGAACAAAAGGCAGCCAACATCCAAAGAAGAGCTTTGAATGTCCTTCAAGAAGCCTGGAGAACTATTCCTGAAGTCTACTTAAAGAAATTACAAGAAAGCTTGAATAAGAGAGTTCAGACTATGTTGAAGAATAAAGGTGGTCATACCAAATATTGACTTTCAAGCTCGTTAGAGTCTTTTCGAAGGAATAATTTGTGCTAAATTAGTAAATTTTATCATGATTTAATATTTGCTTGTCTGTAAATACCCCTTGGGACACTACGATGTAAACTCAACACTTCATGTAACCATCTTAGATTATAAACCCTAGTGTATTTTAACAGTCTTTATTATGAACACGCACATTTAAAAAAATGTAAATAAATAAAATAGATTTTATGGAAGTTCATTCATTATTTATAGTCTGGTTGATATTTTCATGTATGTATAAAATTACAGGAACACTCTGTAAATTGACATTGTACCATCTCATATCATCTTATATCAACCAGCAGTCTCAACTGAAGATGTGCGTACATGTAAGTGAAAGCATGATTTACAGCGACTGAAAGGCCTTGTCAGCACCTCTGCGATTTATGTGCCTACATCTGTGCAATCTGTCTGAGGCACCGGCAGTTAATACCACCTCTGCCTCACTGGTTGTAACATGAGTATTTTAAGGATAGGTCATAAGTTACTACTATGATAGAGCTCCTGATAAAGAGTTGGAGACAGTCATTTTACAAGGCGGCCTCACAGCAGTGAAGAGCTTAGCTGTAGGGATTTGGTACAGGAGATCTTGTGCATAGTAGCACGGTATATCGTCTATGTAAATTCTCACTGTAAAATAGAAATTCTCATTGTGCCTTTGCTAACTTCTCCAAAAAGAATAATGTCATGGCACATAGGAAAAAAAAAAAAAGGTTTGAAGAAACTTTGTATGAATATTTTTAGATAGCTGTAGTTAGCCGTTCTTTAAAGAGAGTGGTTTTCCTTGAAGCAGACCCTTTATTGTAAATAGTCTGTTGTACGCTTTGAGAAATGACATTGGCTGGTACTCACCGACAACCTCGTGAATTGGCACAGGCTCAGCGAGCGTTCCAGGTTCACTGCGGCCACCGGGGTTTACAGCCACCACGCGCACACGCAACAGGTCACCTGCTGTCAGATTATTGATGCAGTAGCGGTTAGCTGGGGTCAGCTCTTTATTAGCTACAACCCAGTCTGTTGCTGTTGGGAAACCCAAAATCTGTGTTAGTGAGAGGCTATTAGGATAAATTTGCTTGAACAGAGTGCATATTTCCTCCTGATATGCATTTTTCAGTTCCCCAAATGTTAAAAGCCACTTAGTGGAAATGTTAAGTGGTTTATCACCTGTCGACACAAGTTTACAAACAATCTGCCCATACGAAGTACACTTTGGCCACCATGATGAAATCTTAGAAGGCATGCTGTCATCTGAGCAAATGAGCGCTTCTAAAAGTGGTGCCAGGAGATACAGCAACAGCCGGCGAACTGATGCCTGCCGTATATGGCCTGGACCCAGCTATGAGTATATTTGCCCTCTGACACTCTGGGGACAGGTGCAGCCTCACAGTCTCACATACATACACACACATATGCAGACTTACTTCCATCCTTGCAGTACTCGATGGTGTATCCATCCAGGCCCGAGTCTCCGATGGTCTCTGGTGTCTTCCACTTAATGGTGAGACTGGAGTCGTTAACATCATCCACAGATACGTCCAAAGGAGCACTGGTGGGGGCTGTAAGAGGTTTAGGGCAAACATTCTTTAAATAGACAACAGAAAGATGAGCTTAAATAACACTAATAATACACACATAATGGGATAATTACCCAGATACTTTATATTCCACTGCATATTAATGTGTGAGGTTGCAACTAACAGTTAGTCTCACTGGTAATTATTCTGGAAGGTTTTTCTCAATTTAACAGTGAATCATTAGGTAAACAGTTAAATAACGTCTTCATATTTTAAACCAAAATTCTGAAATATTTGTCATTTCCAGCTTTTCAAATAAGAATATTTGATGCCTTTCTTTACATACAACATACATGAACTGAATATTGATTTTAGGAGATTAATGCTGAATTAGTCCCTGTAGTGATCTCTCTCACTGGGTGTAGAAAGCAGGATCAGATGTTAGTGTTACCTGCAGGAGGTGGTGGTGTGGGGGCCTTGGGTGGCTCCTCAACTACAGCAGGTTCTGCTGGAGCAGCTAACATTTAAAAAAAAAAAACAGCAGGACATTCATGTTTTTAGAAACAAACACCTTGATACATATCCAGAGCATCTTTTCCATATAGTGGTATTTAACAATGTAACTGTCTAAAACTTTAATAAAAGCTTTTACTGGAGAGGAAAACGCATCAGGAGGTTTGAAGTCTTGTGAAGAATCCACAGGTTGGGTAAAACATGACTGGAAGTACTTATTTTCAATAAGGTAATCATCTCTGTTTGCAGCACCAACTGTAGTTTGTAGCTGAGAAGGAATATTGTTGTATGAGGTGGTTTATGTTTACCATCTGCTGGAGCATCTGCAGCTGGAGCACCAGCAGTATATTTTGACGTTACTCATGCAGGTAATCAATCAGTTTTGAGGCATTTTGATCAATCATGTGAAAAAGAACTCTTTGTAGTCCTGTGAAAACTAAGTACACCCCATGATTCAATAGCTTGTAAAACCACCTTTAGCAGCAATAACTTGAACTAATAATTTTCTGAATCACTTTATTAGTGTCTCACATCGCTGTCGGAGAATTTTGGCCCACTCTTCATTACAACGTTGCTTCAGTTCGTTGAAATTGGCAGCCATTTGTTTATGCACAGCTCTCTTAAGGTCCTGCAACAGCATTTCAGTTGCGTTGAGGTCTGGACTTTCACTGGGCTATTGGAACACCTTGATTCTTTTCTTTTTCAGCCATTCTGTTGTAGATTTGCTGAGATCATTGAGATTTGAGATCATTATCCTGTTGCATAACTCACTTTGGGTCAAGCTTTAGCTGTTGGACAGATTGCCTCACATTTCACTGTAGAAAACTTTGGTACGGAGGAGTTTGTGCTCGATTTAACGACTGCAAGGTGCAAGGTCAAATCATCACCCCTCCACCACCGTGCTTGACAGTTGATATAAGGTGTTTGTGCTGATATGCATACTAACCGAGTCTGAGATGTAGCTTTTTGGGTTTTTGCAAGTGCACAGTCCTTGGGGTGAATTTGCTGGGACATTTAATTCTGGGAAGATTATGGCATTGCATTAACACACACCTGAATGCTCCAGACCAGCAAACTGCCAAAACTTGTGCTCTTATAGAATTCTGCTTTTATAACTTCCGCTTTTATAGGTCACACTTGTTGATGATCAGTGCATTTGATTAGCAGCACCTGGCTGCTACATACCCTCTTAATTCCTCTGGAAGCAGTAAGGGTTTTTCACAGGACTCTTAACTTTTCACAGGAACTTTTAGTGTTATTTAAGCTAATCTTTCATAGAGTCCAATGAAAACTTCCTTTTTCACATGACTGCAAGCAGCAGGACAGAGCAATGGGGACACAGCTTTCTGTATTCACAGATCTATGAGCCAAAAACAAACTCCAGACAGCGGTTTAAACATTTGCAATTAGCAGGTAACCAATACAGAAGCCTCAGAGAAATCTCATGGGTTAAAAAAGATGAAAAGATACAAGTTTACAGACAGAAACACAAATAGCAGTGCACAGTGGAACACAAACACACATCTTGCGTGACAGCTTGTGTATCTGAGTGGACCGCCTGTGGTGTAAGTTTACCCTCAGTAGGAGCTGTTGAATCTGCTCTGTCTTCTGTCATATTGCCATCAGCTAAGGTTAGGGGTTATGTATCAAGTCTTAGAAGGCAAAAAACAGATCAAACACTACTGAAATCACTGTTTTTTTCCCACCAAAGTCTAAAGCACAGAATCTCTGAACCAGAGAAAAGAGTAACGTCTCCTACTGCATAATTACAGAGTGAGAGAAGGCAAAAACAACAATGTCTCAACTGTGCATTTACCACCAAGTGATGCAGGTATCACTGGTGGGCACTGCAATTTAACCATCATAGAAGTCCCATGCATGTTTGCATTTTGTTCTTTTACAGAACAGTTCCTGCAACTAGTGGAATTTGGATGTTAGCTAATTGAATTAATGGGCATAATTTGGTCCTTAATAACAATACAATTGCTGTAGCAGCAAATGATTAAATGTGGCAGGTGGCAAGATCCACAGTAGATCCAGCAGAGAAAATTAATAAATGGCTCTCTAGTCGTGAAATTATTTCTGTTTTTCCTTCAACAATCTAAAGTCATCTATAGTTCTATTTTGACCTAATTTGCAAAGTCTCAACCACTGATGAACAACATTAAAAGCATGTACACACTTCATTTTACACCCGCTTTAGACTATAACTTGTGATGCATTAATTTTAGCTTCACTATGCACAGAGGCTTCAAGTGGTGGGGGTTACAGTTAATGGGGCAGCCCTATTGTGTCTCGTGGATTCTTTGCTGCATGTGCAGTGACTTGGGGTTAAGTGCTAAAGGAGGATTACAGATTTGTTTTGTAGAAGTTAGTGATGGTTTGCTTGAACAGTACACACTGGGTAAGCTGAGTTAGTGTAGCATCACTGTTCATGCATAGCATAAAAATGTAATGCAAATGCTATATATTTATACAAGCTGTTTCCAAAAACGTTTGCACACTGTAAAGTATAATTTAAAACACTATGCACTCATTTGCAAATGCTTACAACACTATATTTCATTTAAAATTGTACAAAGACAACATATTAAATGTTAAAAATGAAAAAATGTCATTGGTTTTGGAAAATCTGCTTGTGTATACACCTAGATTAACTTCTCCCATCTAATAAGGCTAATTAATGAAAGGTCAGGTTAGGTATAAAAAAATGGCCATCCCATCCCAGAGAGCCTGAGGATTCCACAATTTAGGGAAAAAGGATTTAGGGATTTTTATCATCTATGGCCCATACAAACATTAAAAGATTCAGAAAATATGGTTTGTCACCACAAACTGTGTGCACCATAAATGCAAGTTAAAAACAAACAAAAAACATATAAACAAGTACCTGCCACCTTCTCTGAGCCTGGCTGTATTTAAGTGGTCTCTAGCCTGTGGTCTGACAAACTAAGATTTAATTTTATTTATTTATTTATTTATTTAAATTATGGACATATCCAAAGACTAAAGAACAGGGGGACCATCCAGCTTGTAATGAGCATCTGTGATGGTTTTCTGGGGAAGGGTGATCAATATATACAGGTTTAATGGCAACATATGCTGGCTTTCCCTGAAAAGACTAAGTCCTTTTCAGGGAAAGCCTTGCTTATGTCAGCAAGACAATCCCAAACCACATTCTGCATCAATTACAGCAGCATAGCTCTGTATTAAAGGTTTCCAGCTGGCCATGCCCGCAGTCCACACCTGTCACCCGCTGAAAACATATGAAACAAAAAATATGACTAAGGAGTCCTAAACTGTGAGCAGCTGAAATCCTATAAAGAGCAAGAACCATTTCACTTTTAAAACTATTAAAAATGCAACAACTGGACTTACAGAGTGCTGTAAAAAGAAGAGGCGATCCAATAAGATGGTAAACATGGTCTGTTCAAATTTTACATAGCATCCCAACTTTTTGGAAAGGGGGTTGCACTTTGAATTTTTATTCTGATCCACTGCTGGATTTTAGAGGCTGTACATTATGGAAGCTTTGCTCAAGATTACTAGCTATTAAAGACAACAGTTGTATTGTATTGTACTGTAATGAGCCATAGGAAGTACTTCGGAGTGATGATGCATTATACCGATTTTTTCAGCTTAAGTTTTAGTCACTGAGTTTACGGTGCTTGAAAGCTGTATGTAAAAATACATAAAAAAATGTATAAAAGGTCAGCCATATAACCTTGATGAAAAAATGTATAGGGCTTCTGGCTATATTATTAAATTAAAGTCACTCAAAGATTCTGTTAAACATGAGAGCTACTCTGGCATAGTTGCGGTAAGTAAAGTTAGCTTAGCACTCCATTCCGTTTCCAAAAAGGGTTTTCACGGTTATTAAGATACCCGGTGCGCTTCCTTCAGCCGCAGGGGTGTCTTCTGCCGGGGCGACGGCAGCTGCTTCCACCTCGGCTGCAGGAGCTTCAGCAGGTGCAGTTTCAGCAGGTGGAGCCTCTGCAGGTGGAGCGGGCTCAGGTGCCTTCTCGACAGCCTTCTTGGCTGGGGACTTCTTGATAGGCGCAGGGTTGCCCGGCATCTTGCTGGCAGACGTCAAGTCCTCGGGATGAGGAGCTAGAAGAGTCTTAGGCAATATATATATATATAGTAAGAGCTGGGGAGCTGCTCCACCCATTCCCGAGCTTCTACACCCGCCTACCCACTTCGGTTACATCTTCTTCTATAAGAATAGTCAAGTTAAACAAAGTATGGAAAAAAGGGTGGCTTATTTTTCACCCCAGTAACACATCCGTTGATAATCAAAGTAATAATTAAGGAGTCCCAAATACATCAGAGTGGCCATTCAACTCAACTGACAGTGGTGGCCCATTAGCGCCCCCCAGTGGATAAGAAAATGCAAACAAAAGGTAGTGATGAGATGAATGGCATGACTTTATTGTAACAATTGCTCAATGTTAGACATATGGGATTTAATGTGGTTATAGAGACATGCCATACAACCTTTATTGAGCCCACTTTTAAGCCAAGTGCTCCTTCCTGCTGGAGGAAGACAATACAACCACAGAGGACGCCCATTTTCTGCATACAGGGGCCGAACTTTCTCTTAGATCTCTCTTTAAGTGATTGTTGTCGCAGATGCAGTGACTATTTACAGTGTTTACAACAGTGATGTCAATTACAAAAGAGAAAAAAAGTCTTTACAAATATTTGCATAAGAAAAAAAACAAAACAAATGTCTGCTCTTAAAAACAATGCGAAAAGAGGAAGATATCCAGTTATTTAAAAATCCCTCTCATAATAAGGTTTAAATGTGGTAGGTCCAATGAAAGAAAACTTTGGGAGCACACCAGGGATATATGCATCAACATTACATCTCCAGGCTAGTATCTGTTCTTACACAGCTTCCCACTTCTCAGGCAACTCTGTCAACGATGACAAGTCCTTCACACTTCAGTTGAAAATGATGTCAAATCGTGCAAAGCAACCTAATCATGATACACATTCTCATTCACTGCAGTTTACTGACACACACATCATCTTAACTAACAGCTTATCACGATGACTACCCGTTAAAGGTCCACATCGATAACCCACTCTACACCCAAATTTGGGCATTAAGGTGATCTGAAAGTGACATCAGAGTAGGTCAGAGGAACCAATTGTTTCCTCTAAATCGAGGCCTCTGTGTGGTAGGTCAAAGCAGCTTTAGGCCAAATTGTGTTTCAGGCACAGAAAGACTTAGGCATCATGTCTCTACTTTACCAGTAGAGGAACATCTGGGCAGAATATGGCAGTCTGAGGTACTTCAGGGTCGAGCTGAGGGGTTTAAGAGTATCTCTACAACCTACACTTTTCTCCTCTAACACCACTCTTTATACTTTCTTGCTTTATCGCAGTAACAGTCAAGATGTGAGCAATAAATACTGTCATCTAGTACTTTCTAACATATTTCATGTGCAAAACAATGAAGGAAAGAAAAGGGAGGAAGCCACATAAAAATATGAGTCAATCATTCTTTCCTTTCTGTAACTCAAACCGTGTGAGAAAAGCAAACTGACTCTACAATTTGAAGAAAGTCATTTTATCAAAAACATAAGTAAAGGAAAGAGGAAGGAAAAGGTTACAGCTATTTTTTGCTAATGTTGCTTGCGGGGTGAGGAATAAAAGTGCGCCTTGCTCTCAGCCCCTCTCAAACTCAATGGCATTTTGGGTATACACAGGTGATAGTTATCGTATACAGACGATCACTGAAGATGACTCAGTACAAAATCCTACAAAATCAAGACTTTCAGAGCTGTATCTTCAGCTATTACAAGAAAAGTATGTGTTTTAAAACTGATATCTAAATACAGAGTATACGCAAGCATAGCCAGAAACGGTGCTCCATCAACAAGCAGGTTGTGTATTTTTTTGTTTTTTTTTTCCTCTGCGTGTTTATATTTCAGTACGTTGAGTTCCTGTGGTTATAATACCAGTATAACATTGGCTACTGACTCCACAGATGATGACATTTTCTTTACAGACTCAACCCAAAAGTGACTCATTGATCATTACATTTTTCAACCCATGCATGTTACTCTTTACAGTTTCACAGTTCTGATATTCAATAAATGAAAAGAAAAATGGCAGAACTGAAAAGAAGAAAACATTCAAGGCCATTTTCATAGTCGTGTTTCATAGTTTCATAGTTGTACTCTACTAAGCACCTTTAGTGAGACTGAAAGTGCACCATGAGAGAAGAGGCAGAAATCAAGAGATGCTGCCATCTGCAGGATTTGCTAATGAACTGCATGATCTGGTCAAACTGATCCCCCATTTGTTGATACACAGTCACTGACACAGCCTCCTAAAATCCAATTATTACAAGTAAAAAATAAAGTGCATTTTTGCTGTTGTCAAGTGCTGGTCCTACTTTTTGGGGAGTGATCAGACTCTGTTACTGGTTTGTTTTCCTGAAATGAAGTATGTGCCTCCAAAGTAAACCTGTAAGCACCAATAGTTGTCATGAGGGTTGTGGCAGTTAAAAACAAAATAAAGGGAACAAATATTCAACGGGGTTATAGATAATATTTTGTTTTATACTATTCCGGTCACCATGCACTTGCAGATTCAACAACAACTCCTCTGATACCAGCTGAGGGCAGAAAGAAGAAAAGAAAAGTCTTCCCCTGTCATGATCATCTCAGCTTCCTATGAAAGCAGTTTAATTGTCTTTCCAATGTTCTGATAGCTGGGAAGAGCAAACCCATTGTCCATAATTACTCTGTCTCTGTAGATCCTTTACATTTAGCTTTGTAACTGCTCATTGAGCACACATTAAAGTTCATTAAGGAGTCTTTAAATTCTCATTTGGACTGCATTTGCGAGAGTCATACTGTAGAATCAACAGTTCCTTAGCTTTATTGACAGTCTACTCAGAGTGTAGCTTGCAGAGTGGGATCAAGACTGCCCTCCCTCTCCGGAGACTCAATGCAGTTGGCCGACTCCTGGAGCTTCAGCAGCATGGCCATCTGTGTAGCAGGAGCAGACAGAGAAGAAGAGTTAGCCACACAGAAGATTTTCTATGGTTAGATTTGGCTTTTAACCTCAAATGTGCTCATTAAACAATAGAGGAACAGTTATTATTTATTATTTGATTTATTATTTAACTTATTCAGTACTTCAGCTACACATCTAAGAGCCCCTAGGCCAGCACTGCATTTGGTAAGTGCCTGATGATAAGATAAAATGATGACAAATTATGCCTATGATAAAAATGTTATATAAATGGAAGTATTTACAAGAACCTGCATGTATGTAATTAGCCCCTCACTTTTCTAAAACACTAAACATAAACACTGATGCACCATGGCCAATTTTTGATTCATGTCTTTATTGAAACAATGTCAGTTTGTTTGTCTTACCACCCATACTGTCCAGGCTCAGCAAATCAAGCTGGACCGAAACATTTCATTTCAGGACAAAAATGTTCACCTACCAATGGGTCTGACTCCAGTATGCTGGGTGGAGGTGTATCTTTAGGAGGCTTCTTCTCCTCACTGAGTGGACCTATACTGGGAGGAGGTAGGTGAAAGAGCCTGGACTGGTCCTGCTGTGCATTGGGCCAAGGGAGGGTGCCTCTCACCCACTCCACTGGATCCTCCCATACTGCTTTATGCCCATGGACCTGACAGGAAAAGGAAAGTCCATAATAAAACGGCATTATTATAGAGAGGGCTCTTGTTGGTTCCACTAATGTTACATTTTGGAGATGTACGTGTGTTCACCTTGATGCCATCTTTGGCTCCCTCCTGCAAGTACGGTATGATGGAGTGGTTCCACAAGTCAATGAACCACTGCCTGAACTCTGCCACTGACACTGGGCACGACAGGAAGAAGCAGGGACCTGGGAGGAGGCAACACTTCCTGTTAACAGGTCTTTATCATAATGAGATCTGTCCCAAGTCCCTGAGTCAGGCTTAACTGACCCTTACCACTAATATCTCACCTATGAGGAAGTCTGAAGTGCTGTGTTTCTCCAGGAACGTGTGCAGGTGGTACCAGAGCTGAGGGATCCAGTCAAGAACATGGAGGAGTTCCTGGTGGTGTGCTAAGTCCTGCTCCTTGTCCTGGTAGGCCTCCACAGCTTTACGGTGCAAGTACCTCAGCAGAAACCCATTTGCCGGTTCTACGTTGTTGGAGAACATCACCATTCTGTGGCCATATGCAAGAAATATTTGTTTTATTCCATATGAGAACTTTATTTGTGTATAAATTGAAAAGGGAAGCAGTGCATACTTTATCTGACCCTGTGCTCACCTGAAGCTAAGGTGCAGCCCGTGGTTAGATGTCATCTTCACAGGCTGATTGGTCGTTCCAATTATGTAAGGACTGAAACATCAGCAGAGGAAATTATGTTAAACTTTGGTGAAACAAATCTTACTTGAACTCTTTGAGTAGTTGCGGTATTTCACCAAAGTCACTCACCATTTGTGATACTTGCAGGTGAGTGCTCCATTAACAAGCTCAGTGATGGCTGCCGAATCACTAATGTCATCTATGATGATAACCAGGGGAAGTTCTCCTCCACACTCTCGGTCAATCTGATTTGCTAGATTTGACAGATACATCTGCAACTCCTGTGAAAGCAAAGAAAGGTGAATACATACTTCTGTGCATATATACACATATTTATATTGGCTATGAAAGAAAAGATAACAAAAATCCTCAATCAAGTTTTACCTTCTGTGACTGGCGGTGCATGTTGAAGGTGACAGCAGGGCTGCGACCCAGGAGACAAGGCTCATGGCCGGCCTCGGACGACTCAGTCCGGCTGCGCTGCAAGAGGTAGTGGGCCAGACGCTGAGCTAGGTAAGTCTTTCCTGTCCCACTGGGCCCAGACAGAACAAGACGCCTGTGCTTCATCAGCAGGCTGATGTAATGCAGCATCATAGGCTTAGGAATCAGAGTCTCAAACACCAGTGAGTCAACACATTTTTCTCTAAGACCTAAAGAGTTTGTGAGACAGGGGAGAGGACAAGCAAGAGGATGTATGTAGTATTTACTATAGAATACCAATAAGCACACGAAAAAGGCATCTATAAAAGAAAACAATTGGCTTATTCTATTCTAGTTCCAGTACTTATATCTGCTAACCTTTCAAAGTGACAAAGATGCGAGCGGGACCATTGCCAAGACATCGATAAGGTGAGGCTTGGGGTTTGTCCCCTCCAATCACCCTCTGCCTGCCCTGGGTAAACTGGTACATGTGCAGGGAGTCACAGGTCAGACCCAAGCTGGCTGTCGGGTCCACTTGATTTAAATAATCCTAAAGAAAGGATAAAATAAAATGACTGCAGTTAAAATGTGTGAAGACTGAGCAAATAAATCACAGCCAGGCAACTGAACCACTAATGTCCTCTCAGTGAAAGAAGATTTACAATGCAAGACTTACTTTGAAGGTCTTAGCTAGGAGTGAGTCGAGAGAAGCCCAGTCAGTCCTCGCATTAATCACCACTGATCCCACGTAGTACTCCTGTTGCTGTTTACTGTCCTACGGAGACAGAGGAGCAGAGCACACAATCTCCAGACTTGTCCATTTTAAAGCTCTTGACATTATTGGATATTGTGACTATTAAAGGTGTCCTGTGTTTACCTCTGTTTGATCTCCGATACGGACCAGTACACGTGCACACACTTCTTCACGCTGAGAGGACACACTTAGCATGTCCCCTTGAGACCCTTCTGAAAGAGATGAGGAAACAATGAGTAGATGCATGCTGCACATCTTTATGAGCTAAATATCGTTTTAAGGTTCTGTTGGTCTCTTACCTGGATCTTTACAATCATTCAGACTAAGGCTGAAGGATTTGGTGAGGGACATGCTCATCGGCTGCCTTAGGGATGGCCCCAGGAGGGAGGCGAGGCCTGAAGGCTGGGAGGTGGAGGAGGTGGGGCCGGAGCCAGGGAGCTGAGTTCCTGTTTTTAAATGGTCATTTTCCGCCTTCAGGTTCTCCACCGTTGACTAAAACACCAGCAGATTAAAGCTTTAAATTGCATTAACACACAACTGCAGAATCACTCAGACCTTTACAGACATGTTACTGAAGGTGCATATACAGAACAAAGACATACTGTATATAGGAGTCAAAACAAACCTTCATGTTTTTCATGGCTTCTCGAAGCTGCTCCAGCTGATGTGCAGAGTCTAAGGCCTCTAGTCGAATATCTGTCAGCTCCCTCTCTTTCACCCAGAGCTCTGAGCGTAACTCTGATACTGCGCTTTCCTCAGTGTCTCCCTCTTCTGTAGTTTCCATGATCCTGGAAGGGCCAAGGAATTCTCATAAGAAATTCTCGAAGTTGAAACATGCTACATCTCACTGTTGAGCTATGTGGTGGAGTAGGCGTTTGTGTACTTACACAGAGGAGGTGGCAGAAGCTGAGGTTTTGAGGGAAGGCAGCTGGTTGTCTCCTCCTTCTCCCCCTTCATGAGGCATCTTTGGGGAGTTGGGAGCTGAGGAGTCTGGAGTGGTGATTTCCTCAATGTCAGAGTAGGTTTTGGAGCCTTTCTTAATGCTGAATGCTTTGTTGAAGGAACTCCTCAGCTACATAGAACGAGAAGAGCAGACAGATAAAGTGAAATAACAGACAGTTAAACAGTTACTTCAGATTACTGAATTTATAACTGGGAAAGAAAAAAGAAGGAATGGTTAGAATTGTTATTGTGACACATGCTAAATGTAAAGAAATAGTTTGTCATTTTTTGAACTGTAAATAACAGCCTACAAAACCACAATCTGTCACTGATATACTTTAGTATTTATGTAGAATGAATTAATAAGATATCATATGCTCATTTGTAAGCTTCACAGGGCAGTTTTTTTTTTATATACCTTTAGCCTGACCTGAGCCAGGCTAGTCATTTCCCCCAGTTTGCAGTCTTTGTTTTAAGCTAAGCTAACCGGCAGCTGGTGATAGCTTTAGCTTTAATCAACAAAACAAAAAAAGCAACTTTCCCAAAATGACAAACTATCCCTTTGAGCTTTCAGTCATTTTCAGCAAGTTACAGTCCGTTTTTAGTACCCAGATTTAGCTGCTGGGTCAGTAAGGGTTACATGGTAACAGAACTGCCTATACTTGTTGTTACTCAGGGATAAAATACACAATAAAGGCATGGTGTAAAAAAGGAGTAACATAATTGAAAGACTCATTAAATAAACTTAATGATTAAGCTGAGCACTTCTTATGGAACATCATTTCTGCTGCTTGCCACTCTAACTGAATTACAGCCATGTATTCAAATTAAATGGTCACAGAAGAGGCAGCCAATCAGCAGTGCAGGAGGTCAATCAGCAGAGATGGAGGGTACTGGAGGACTGCGTTGCACTTTCAGATGGTCCATCATGCTGTATGACAGAAAATTAATAGAAGTTTTATAGAAACGCAATGACTGCACTCACCTCGAAGACCTGAAAGAGCACAATAACACAACACAAAGGAGGGAAAGACTGGTCATACTTCATCCACGCTGCTTTGTCATTTTCATTAAGGAGAACAAACACAGACACAAACCATGCTGCGAGAATTAAATATTGCCTCGCAAACAGAGTCTATTTATCCTTACCCAGCTCTTTTTCTTCTTCTTCTTGGCATCTTGGTCCTTCAAGCTGCCCATGCTGGACATGCTGGTCAAACTGTTCAGACTGGAGATGCTCTCACAAGAGTTCTGACGTCGAATGCGCACATCTGGAAAACAAACGGGAAAAAAAAAAAAAAGTCAAAACCAAAAAACTGACTGCTGTGGAGAGAGAAAAAAATGATTACCTGGATAATCTACAGACCTTTGAGGTTATCTGGGTTGTTTAAGGCTCCTTGTATGACAGCCTGGGCTTCTTCATTCCTGGCCTTCAGAGCCTCAATGGTCTCTCGCAGCTCCGTCAGCTCAGAGTCCTGCACAAACATTAAATAAATGTCACAGAATTGGTCTGGGGTAGACCTGTTTGTATTTGCTTGCAAAACTGAGCTGAGTGACAGCTTGTACCCCAAGTAGTCATTAAGTAGGACAATAGTTAAAATTTTTATTATCCAAAAAATACTCCATTTTAATTTCACTGCATTGTATAACTGGGGTTTTGATATTGTAATAAATGAAAAATAAGGTTTTAATTTAAAAACAATGAATGCATTCACTATATGACTCTTGAATAGGTAGTTTTTTTTCCAGATTTATAAAAGACCCATATTCAGTCGGGTGGGGATTTAGTAATGCACTTCAACTCAAACGAATGCAATGTGAAAAGTTCAAAAGGACAGGAACAAGAGTGCTGCTTATTGTCTGCTAAAGTCAATCCCACTCCACTCTAAATGGAGCTGCCCGGCCCATCTCCTCAAGGTTAAAGAGTATGTGCTCCGGGCTGAGCTGCACAGGTCAGTGCGCTGGCACAAACAACAAAGACCTTTTCTGGAGTGGTCTAGACAGGGCTTTCAGAGGGAGCAGCAAGGCATGAAGCACTGAGAAAGACTCTTATACTCATACACACACACACACACTCACACTAAACACCTCAGGCACTGATCAATTCTTTTACACCGAAACAGACACAAAGGCAGAAGAATGCAGGAATGTGATGTTTACTTTAGGTGCACATGCAAACTATTTGAGTCAAGCTTATCATTCAGCCTTTAGAGTTTTTTACTCATTGATCCTGTGTCCTCCTCTCACACCGAGTCACCCTGTGGGACTGCAGCTGAGGCCTCTAACCTACATTCAGCTCCCACTGCAGGATTTGATCAAAGTCACCTCTCTCCATGTTAGCTCTTAGCTGAGTGCTCATGAGAAATTAACGACGGTGGAATGCAGCTGGAGTTCAGGTTTGTGTTTGTTTGTGCTTGAAAGTGTGGCTGTGATGTTACCTTCTGTTCATGGCTTAGTGACAGAGTCTGCAGCCGTGTTGTCATCAGTGTCAAACTTTGCTCAAAGGCGGCCACCAGGTTTGCCTGTTTAGAAAAGATGAAAGACAAAACAACAATTTATTATAACCTCAATTAGTCATTTGTCTGTACCAGGATATCAACAACATAAAGATAAACTGGTACTTATTTATATAACTGACTCAACAGAGCATCACTTAAAGCAGATATGGCAAAAATGATTATCCCCAGAGGAACAGATTGAAGAGATTTTGTCTGACCCTTTATCCCTGTATAAGAAGTGCTAAAAAGCTGAATAAAGCACAAAGGCTGAACAGGATGTCGTCTGTGCAAAATTCCCCTCCTCCCTAATCTCTCTCTCACACACACCCCATTTAGCCCAGAGGAGCAAGAGAAAATTACTTTCTATTCTCCTTTACAGAATGTATTAACACAGTAAAATAATGGATTCAGCCCAGTCATTAATCCAGCACATAATCATGCTGTGTTTCGTGCATCTGTTCTGCACATTCACTGCCCTCACATAATAAGGTCAAATAATATGAAAAAATCTTAGGGGGGAGAAATACACACACACACACACACACAGATTGATTGATGTGTCCTGTATGAAGCCATGCATAATTTCTGCATTTTATTGCCCCAGTTGGATGAGCGGAAAATGCTGACTGGATGGTTATATAAAAACAAGAGAGGAGGAAGAGGCAAGGCACTCGGGTGTGTATGTGTGCAGTGAAGCTAAGTGGCTTTTTAGAGGGAACGATTAGCATATCTGAGACTCAGCAAAGAGAAGACATGTTCTGAAAATGCATGGAGATGATCGACGACCGACATGACATAGGTTCGCTCTCTGTCTCTTTTGTATGAAGGGTAAATTGACTTGCTTGTTGGGGTGCCTCTGTGATTATCAGTTACTTTAGCCTCAAGGTAGGTAGATAGACGCGGACAGTTTGTCAAGATGAGTGACAAGTGTCGGGGTGTAAAATTACAGGGATGGGCTACTACTAATTCTTCAGTTGCCTTAACATGAAAGGTTGCATATTGTAGCTTTAATAATGGTGTAAAAATGTCTTCCATGCAGGTCAGCTGGAGGAGACAGGAACATGCAGCCAAAGTCAATCAAAGCCCCTTGCTGTTTTTGTTTGGTCTCTTTGTCAGCTTAATGGACATGTGGCTCAAATGAGTTGCCAGTGAAGTAGCAATAATTAAGTAGAGGACATTTAAACAATTGGGAACTGTACGTTATCCAAAATATTTATTTAGATAAACATATTAAGGAAGTCTCATAGAAAAAGAAAGCTTAAGATGTTTTATGCAAAAGGGCAACTGCTGTGTCGATTAATGATAGGTATCAAACGAACAGTACATACGTTTGCTGTCAGCTGTGTGGTTAGGTTAGAAACCTTCTCCTGGGATGACTCCAACTCTCTCCTCAGCTTGCGGATTTGCTGTGAATAAAAGCAGGTATGTTCGATTATGAAATAGCCAAGGTCACTAAACCCGACAACAGCTAATATTACACAAGCGAGCGGATGGTGGACATGACATGACTGGCAGACTTGTTCTCCCTACAGATGACAAGGATGAGAGTGATGGGAAAGGGAAAAAAACAGATGAGAAGAACGAGTTGGAAAGAAAACACTTACCTCTCCCTGAATCCTTTCCTCAGCCTTGGACAGCATAGGGAATAAAAGTAAAGATGTTAGGAAAGAGACTGAGACAAGAGGCAACGAGAGGAGAGAGGACCATTAAGGGACGGGGCATAGTTTCAAGTGTGAAACAAGAGGAAAGTATCACTGTACACACATCCATCCATACACACACACACACACACACACACACACACACACACATACCATATACTGAGCTGTAGCTACCTGAATCTGCATGCTGCCCAAACTCACCGAAGAGTAGCTTGATGAGTTGGATGCCAGGGAGAGTACAGACCCATGAACTGGAGAGTAAATTAATAAACAAGAGTAACACAATAAATCAATAAGCATTGAGATGGAGTCAAAAAACCTCCTAGTTAATAGATGACAAAACCATTCAGAAAAATCACCATCGTCATTCGACTCCCTGTCCCTGAAGGATCCAGAGCGAACCATTCCCATGCTGCGGGGACGTTCAGCCAGTGACAGTGTGCTGCCCAGTGGTGATGCCCCATACAGCTCCATAGAGGCATCGTGCGTTGGGATGCTGTTGGATCGAGTCATCCTAGGTGGTCCACCGACAGGGCTGGGTACTATTATATGAAAGACAGTTAGCAATGCTATGCAATATACATCAGACAAATTCATATGTGTAAATATCCAGCACTTATTGTTATAGTGTGTCTGTGTGCCTGTGTATATACACACCCATACTGGTCTTAGAGGTGCGGGGCAGGGAAGTGGGTGATGACAGCAGTGGAAGAGTGAGCGAGTCGGTCATACTGAGAATACTATGAGAGTGCCTCCTCTCCCCTTTCTCCTTCCCTTCTTCTTCAACCTGTGAGGCACCACTGAAACTACAGAGGTGGTGGACTAAGTCATCATCAGTAATGGTAAAAGTCAGTTGAACATCTCTACTACCAAAATCTTTTATTCTAAACACACAAAATGCTGGCGTTAAGAGACACGTAAAGGAAAATGAGAGGCAGAAATGATGTCTTATAGCACCGTGGTAGGATCCACATAATCTGTCACTCAGAGAGGATCTTATCAATGACATCTCTGTGTGTGTCCGTGCAATTTAAAACACTGCATCACACTAATGTATAAGTGTGTGTGTGGGGAGCTGTATGCTCACTTACCTTAAACCTTTCTTTGGCAGTGTGTTTCTGTCTCTCTGAGAACTGTGGAGATTAAACATTGCCATTATTTAACCACTGGTGCAGGGAGTTATTATACTCTCAAGAACAGACAGTAGGCACAAAGAAGCACAGTAAGACTGGAAGATGGGTGGTGTCAGCTAGTAATTATGACTTCAGTCAGTAGGGCTGGTACAACACTGATAACAGCCCTGTAGTAATAATAGCCCAGCAATGCCAGCCTCTGTCTCTCTCTGTGTGTGTATGTGTGTGAATTATTGACTTTATTTGATGGCTGAGTTCAAAAATGCAATTTTTTTCCTTCTCATTAAAAACAAATGCAACAAATTATCACCCAGTCTTTAGGTTTCTAAAATTTGTACAATATTCAGCATCACATTCATCATGATTTGTTGCTGGTTTTGGAGTTAAATCACCAACTAAGTTTCAGTACGAGATATCACCATCATATCAAGGCAGGGTTAGCTTAAACCTCTTAGCATTTTTTAATGTTTTCTAGATTTTTTAGGATCTCCTCCTTCTGTTGTTCTGAATTTTTCACACCTTCACACCTTTGTCTATATGACAACTACAAACCAAATAGTCTTTCCACCTGCTCACTTGTTAACAGGAGGAAAATGTGTGAATGCAGTGCAGAACAAACCAAATAAGCCATCAAAGCGCTCCCTGATCCTTCCTGCCTTCCTGAGCAATGGATGAAGTTGGTGTACTTCTTCAGCTGACCAAAAGGTGGAGCTACACGGCTGCCTTGCATGTATACCTGTGATACACTTGCCTGAATATACAGTATGTGCAGAGTTAAAGATCATAGTTGAGTAGAAGTGAACTGACCTGTCTGTGGGAGTCACTGAGACTTTAATTCCAGAGGTCCAGCTAGAGGGCTGGCCCCTGTCCTCATGTCTATCTTTGTCTCGGGACTCTACGTTGGTGTAGCTGCTCATCAGTTTCTCTCCTCCCTTATCCTCCTCACTCTCCTGGGGCTCTGGAGCCAGGCTCATCTGAAGTGGCAGAGACTCCAAGCTGCGATGCAGCCCAGACATTCGGGGGTATAACAGGGGAGAGGTGCTCCCTTCACTCCTTTCTGCCCCAAGGGAAGTGACCTGCCGGGGACCCAACCCTATGCCAGTGCTGGAAAAGCAGTCTGAAGAGTTCACATTGAGTACAGGGGCAGGGCTGGGGGTCAGGCAAGAAGTAGTGGAGTTGCCTACTGAACTAGAGAGGTGTTGAAGCTTAGAGTAAGGAGGAATCTTAGGAGACAGAGCATCCTGAACCTCTACTTCCAGGCTGTTTGAGTTCAATTTGTCAAGCTGGGCCATTGATGGAGGCTTTGCCAGGCTACGCACCCCAGACAACCTAAAGACAGAGAAACACAACGCTGAAGCACATGCATATTTGTAGTTTATTTTGTATGTGAAAGCCTGTGTATGCAAATTACAGCATATGAATTTTGATACCTGTGTGTGTTGGGTGATGGCAGATCCATGCCCTTGCCGCTGCTGGGAGGTCTCAGCCCGTGTACCTTCCCTCCGTTCTCTGATGGGGTCTGAGCAGGACTTCCCTTCATAGACCCACCTCCACACTCAGAGTCAGAAACTACAGCTTTAGCTTTGGCTCTCTCTTTCTCCTTCTCTCTGTCTGTTTGATTGACAGGACTGGGACTCAGGATCCCACGCCCCCCTGCCTTACTCAACCCTGTTCCAGAACTAAGTCCAGAGGCGGGCTCCTTGAGCCTTGAGCCCTGGGGTGCTGTGACGGAGGGTTTGATGAGTCCAGAGCTTGTGTCCATGGTGGTGCTAACTGGGCGAGCTGAGCTTGGCCGTGTTAGAGTCAGGGTGCTTGTTTTTGCGGGGCGAGGCAGGGAGCGGTACTGGAGAGACGTTCTGGCATTTGGAGACAGAAAACCACTTTGATCGCTGCTTGATACATCAAGGCTTGTTTTTCGTCCTCCACCACCAGCACCTGGCTTGACAGGGATACCTGATGTTTTGGGAATTTTCCCCACAGTTGCAGAACCGCTGGGTATCCCACTGCTTCCTGTACTTGTTACACTGGGTGGACTGGCATTGTTTGTGCCATTACTGGTAGCTGTGGTAGGTTTCTTGAAGCCAAAGTTTCCACCAGTTGAGGGCCTGACCAGGCCAGATGGAGGTTTACGTTGCTCACCAGCTGCAGTGCCATTTCGATGGTCTTTACCAGCATCAGAAGAAGAGCGCTGAAGACCTGAAGTCTTCACTGCTAAACGGGATTTATCCATGGGCTTCCCATCGGACTTCACTGTACCTAAAGGGGGAAGAAACTATCTGATGAGGAGCTTGAACAGTGTAAAGCAGTGTCAAATGATGACTAAAACTAACCAATCCATATTAGGAGACAACATCTTATCTAAACAGCTCTAAAGTTTGACTGTCAGCTGATAAAAAAAAAATCCCTGTCTGAGCAAGGAGACAGTTTGTAGACCAGACCCACAGCCAGCTTTACCCTCACACATACTGTTATCATGCAGTTACTCCTCTTTTCCATCCCGATGAACTAAAATAGTTTCCTTTTTCCAGAAAGTTTTTTTTATTTTCCAGTGAGTGCATTTCAGCAAGTCACAGCTGTGGAGTGCTGAAATTAACATGTGCAGCATGGTTGTTGGAAAGGGGTGTTCATGTTCATGAAGCATGTCTGCAGGCACAAAACTGCACGAAACACCCAGTATAACTGATTTTTTCCCCTCTTGGAGGCTCACTGGGGAAAGAGGGCGGTGGGAGAGGTAACTTAGTGAAACGGGGTCCCCATCTGAACATTTCCCAGTTGGCAAATTAATTGGACTTGTTTGGAAGTTATTAAGAGAATAAGAGTCTATTACACATGTGCACTGTATGCACCACCCACACACGTCCACACTACCAACACTCTCTTAATGTGCATCTAATGGGAGTTGTTATGTGAGGTTTATATACAAGGCATTAACAGAGTCAAAGAACTGCTGTTGAATGAGACCCACCGGCATGCTGCCTGGGGACATCTGGAGACATTTAGGAGTATTTATAAACCCGCAGAAGACATACACATAGGACCAGACATATATACCACACACACTCGTAGTTCTGAGTGACTAGATCTTACAGAAAGGGAACACTGACAGCACATTACACTTTGGGTCCTTTCATGTAAGTGAAAACTGGGTTTACATGTCAAGTCTAAAACTCAGTCCTTTGTGTAACCACAACATTGCCAGTCCCATGAACATTAGGCTGAAGAAACACACACTGCTGAGACACACTGACAAAACCCAGGCAAATGTATTAATTTTGACATAAATAAAGTCTGATTTACAGACATAGGCTGTGGAGACAGTGAAGCTCCCAGCTTGACACGGTAACGTGCGTGGGAGAGACGATGAATCACTAAGTTTCTCAAGAGGCCAACGTGTCTGAAGATATGGAGATCTGAGCGCAATGCTGAAATTCCGAGTGTCAGACAGAGAAACCTTTTTCTATAAAATTTAGAAAACTGCCATTTCAGGATCTTAAAGGAAAATGGCTCATATATAAATGCTCCTTCCTTTCTTCTACTGAAAGCCACGGTGGTAGAGGGCAAAGAAGTGGAAGGGAGGGTATGAAGATGCATCTATGCTGTACACATTGCACATAGAAGCCCACACTAATACTCCTATCCATCATTCCTAACAGTCTCCCAGAGGGACAGACCACCTTTTTGTAAGACTCGACAAATCTGGTGAAATCATCTCCCATCAATCATAACACCAGGACCATGTGTGACCGTGTGTATCTTGTTGTTAAGATACAGTATCACTCTTTATTTGTGTGCATGTAAGAGGCTGGCAAATGTTAGCTGAAGTTTGAGAGATATATGACCTGTCAACAGCTTAGCGATAACATAATGATGAACACCTGAAAATATGCAGTGTGCTCAGACTTAAAAAAAAACAGACAAAAACCAGTACACAAAATCATCATACTTACTATGTGGTCCTACTGTAACACATCATAACTCACAAGGATAAAATAGGAGATCCCATTTGTGAGCTAATTGTGGTTCCAGGGCTTCACCAATATCAACAAAAACCATAAAATCTTCATTTCTTTTTGGAAAAACAATGAAATTTCAGCTCTATCAAACTATAGATTTACATTTATGTTTTGCCAGTGGATTTAGGCCATTTTACATGTTTGTAGGTTGAGGTCTTGGTGGACATTACAACTTCAGCACATCACAAAGGTAACTAAAGTACTATATGCTAACAAGTAAATTAAACATTAAATTCAACTTTACTCCATTCACCTAGTCCTCCAGACTCAAGAATAGGCTTGATACACTGGGGTGAATGACCTCTTAAAAGTGCATCATTGGTTACAAACAGGAGATGTGTAGAATCAGACAGATCCACACACTCTGCTTCATCTTAAAGGCTTCTGAA
>VUQI01060423.1:8776-20628 GCA_015106735.1 Paratilapia polleni | reverse complement strand
AACAATGAAATTTCAGCTCTATCAAACTATAGATTTACATTTATGTTTTGCCAGTGGATTTAGGCCATTTTACATGTTTGTAGGTTGAGGTCTTGGTGGACATTACAACTTCAGCACATCACAAAGGTAACTAAAGTACTATATGCTAACAAGTAATAGGCTTGATACACTGGGGTGAATGACCTCTTAAAAGTGCATCATTGGTTACAAACAGGAGATGTGTAGAATCAGACAGATCCACACACTCTGCTTCATCTTAAAGGCTTCTGAACAGAACGTGTGCAACTCAGTCAAACCCAAAAACATACTGATGTCTCATCTCCCCAGTCTAAATCCTATTGTATGCTCTGTTTACTCACTTCAAAAGGAGAAGTGAACTGAGACGGCAGGAGGAGAAACTGCCCAACAAAACACAACACACACGCACACCTACCATACAATGTTAAATCAGTTGCACATTTGACCTACACAAAGAATACAGACAACACTGCCCAAACATAATCCAATAAGGGAGAATGTCAAATGTTAAACAAAAGGAAATGTGAAAATCAGGCCACTGTCAAGCTAAAGTCTAACGTGTTTGAGGGTTTATGAGTCTACACAAAGACAGCAGTACTTATTACACAGAAACAGATTATTCTCACCCTGTAGGAGGTCGGCAGTTACACAATGCATTAGAATGTGTGTGTGTGTGTGTGTGTGTGTTTGTGTGTGTGAGAGAGAGAGAAAGAGACTTCAGGACATTGCACCTGATTCTCATGAGGACTCATATGTGGAATTCCATTTTTTATTAAAACCAATGGGCCCCATGGGCAGGTTTACATGACACGAGGGGGAGGTATGCCTGAGTGTGTATTGTATATACGTGTGTGTCCTGTTTGACCAGACCTCACTGATAAAACACTGTCATTTCCTTACACACATTCCTTGATTATTGAAACAGAGAGGGGATGAGATACACATCTGGCCAGATAGCTGTGACCAAACATGATTAACAGACAAACAGACAGACATTGTGGCAGACAGGCACATACACAAATACACTAAGGCACGAGGAAATACTGTATTAACTTGAGATCTTGTTCCACCTCCATTTGAGAAAGTCCGGGTTTTTGTGCTGCCTACATCTGCTGCGTTCCACCTCTGTCTAGTCCTCTCTTGAACATGTCTTCTTTGCGCCCCCTTTCTCAGATTATCTTTCTCCTCCGCCCCCATATCCCTGCTGAGTATGCTATACAGTAACTAGGAGAGAGATGAGGGCTGGATTTGCCTTTGACTGTAAGGAAATTAAACTCAACAGGAACAAACAAGGAAAAGGTGGAGTAATGCAGAGGAGAACCAGAGACAGAGAAATGGGACACAAAGACAAAGAAAAAAGCATCAGCTGAGAATGCAGAGAAGGCAGGGAGCATGTGCATTACACAATGTGGGGTGCATGATGATGGGTGATGGCCGGTTGCCATGGTAATGATGCCATGGGGTGTAATGGTTGCTATGACTCTTGCAATTAGGCGTGGAGGGAGGTGCCCTGGTTCTTCCGGCTCGCTGGCCTGGATGCAGGACTGCAGATGGCCCTGTGTGCATGTGTGTGTGCAGATGGCTATGCTCTAGACATGTCCTACAGTATATGGGTAAAGACAAAGACCCATGCTCTCAGCATCCCTGTGCTTTGGTTGCTATGGTTACACTGATTCCCTCTCTTTCACTCGCTGTCTCTCCCTCTAAAAACCCACCACTTTAGTCACATAAACCACATTGCGGAGGTGTGACCTACATCAGACACTCTGGGAACACACACACACACACACACACACAGAGTTGGAACCCATATAGCTACAGATGGATCTTGAAGAACTCAGCGGAGCTGTAAACAGGATTTTGGAAGTACAGAGGTCATTGGTCCCAAATGCTTCTGTCCTCACAGTAAATTTTGAGGACAGCAGCATATATACAGTACATCAACGCATTGTGAGAACAAATACGATCACTCGGGACAGTTACTTCTAACTCCATGCTATGAAACTAATTATACCACTGAACTAAGCCAAAACTACAGAATCGGCTCAATCCAGTGGGTTAAAATCCTTGCTTGTAAAAATATCTGGCTATCACGGAACATAATACAAGCTCAATACTCAAAAGATTTTCAGAATACCTAAAATGTTTACATTGTCCACCAGCTATGTCGGTGGTTAGACTAAAAGAAAAGGAAAGATTTACAGGTGTTCTTTTCACAGTGTCCCATGAGCTAAACTGAATTTGACACCCCTCCACTATCTGTAAAAACCTACCAAATAAGCATACAATTAAAAATTTGGCTTTAAACAAGTGAACAATTCTTAAGCTCAGACATTTTTGAATATACAGTATATTTATATAATGAAAAGGAAGCCACAACATGGAACAATGCAGCTCTCCATTATGCAGTGTGTTTGCAGCAAACTTTGATTGCTGCAGATGTGATAGATACATTATGGGTGTGTGCTGAATATCTAATCAGGCTTTGTCTGTGATGCCAGGTTCCTGCTGCCTGTTGCGTGTGTGTGTGTGTGCGTGCGTGCGTGCGTGTGTGTGTATGTGTGTGTCCTCTGTACACTGACAAAGTGTGTGGCATCAATACCTCAATGGATTAACAGCTTAATCAATACTACTGTAACCAAGGCACACACTTCTTATCCACCTGTGTAAAACAGCTGTGTGTGTATGTTTTGTATGCTCATGTGTGCCATTTACCACAATGCTTGAGTTTCTGCGGGAGCCGATGGGAGTGGTAGGGAGTGAGTTGAGAGTGGGACTCGTGTTGAACTCTTCAGAGCTCAGGTTGTCTGAACCGTCACTCAGTCCACTGCTGATGGAACTGCTCTCATCCCAACTGAAAGAGATCATGACAAGGAAAATACGTCAGTGCTAATATTTATTCATAAAACAGTTCCCTGCATGTATAGTTAAATGGTTAAAATCTATGGATAAATTATTGAATTAAACAAATTACACAGGATTTATAACAGCCTCAAACTCGGTGTCACAGGAACAGGAACAGGAACAAGATCTGGAATTCCTTGTATAAAGTAATAGTAACTGTAAAAGTAAGCAATAGAAAAATGGTTTTAAAGACATTTAAAGATAGAATTTACAGGCAGTTTGAAAATAGCTCAAGGGAACTGAAGGATTAGTTTTCACATAAAATAAACTTAATGTGATGCATATTTGTCTTGTCAAACATAAATAAAATGAGTAAATATGTAATAGCATTAATAAACCCAACATACTCTAAATATATATGCATCACTTTTCTTTTATTTGCTTTGTTTATATTAAAAGTATGTAACGTGCAAATGTAATGTGTGTGCATTCAAAATACATAACAGACCTAAATATTTTTTTGAATGAAGAGAAATGGATACATGATTGAGACATCACTTTTCACCACTAGTTTTACTGACAGTCTTAAGTGACTTGCACTCCAAATGAGCACATCTGAAAGCTGTGTCAATAAAGAGGTACTTGGTTGGCAACCAGTGTATTAAAGGACCACATCTTGTTTACACTAAATACACTACCATCTGTGATCAAAAGCGTGATAATTTCATCAACGTTACAAAAGCATTTCTTTGTTAAGTCGGTGACTGTGCTACAATAATTAGGTTAAACCCAGGTGGAAGACAGAGCTGTACTTCTATTTTTGGTTCACTGATGTGGGCTGGTCTCCTTCAACTGGTCAGCCAGAGTTTAAGTCCCAGTGGCATCAAGCGTCCCCTTTCATCAAAATGTCCTTGATCGAGACACCAAACCCTCTCCAACTCCAAGTTTGTACAGTGGCTTACTCTTGGTCCCTGAAGGGGTCAATCATGTATCACATATTCAACAGAAACAAAGCAATCTGTGTTACTTCACTGGATATCTCCTTGAGTCCATTTACGGCATCAACTACCAAAGCTCCACCAGCTTGGTTACTACCTGTGGTTGGCTCATTTGGCTCCATGTTTCACAGTTTGTCTTTTGATTAAATATTCAGACAGACAGAGACCTCATTTAGAACACTGTCTGCTCTAAATACCCAACTTTCACACTGCATGCACTGAAACACTTGGCAAACTGAAATTTGGAGCACTCTCGACATCATCTCAACCCACACACACAGAAATAGTACCGTAGAACGTACATGCGCCCACGAGTGTATACAGGACTGTGTCAGGAATATGAAGTCTGTTCACTTGACAGAAATCTGCTTAGCCGTCTCTTTTTCCCAGGAGAATCCTGCCTGACACAGACAGGTTGTGGGTGCTTCTACAGTTAGTTTTATTTGGATATAATGATGATATCAATAAACATTCTACTTAAAGTAACTTCAACTTTAGATATTGCTGACACTGTGAATCTCGCATGTGTAATATGCGTTTGGGTCCAAAGCTTTAAATTCATATGTGCTTGTATACATTAAATAGGTCATGTTTAGGAAGTGAGTGGGTCAGGTTTTGGTCTTATTAGGGTCAATAAGTTAGACTGATGTCATATAATAATGTAAAACAAGTTAGGAGGGCAGAGCTTGCCTAATGAGGACAGATATAATAGGCTACAGGGAAGGGTGGAGGCAAAGGAAGCTGTATGATCCTTCCAGTTGGGTGCCTGTATGGGTCACACTGTACCCCGAGGGAGATGGCAGCGGGGCTGAGAGGGAGAGGGGCGAAAGGGAAAGCCCTCCCCGTCTAGCCTGTGGATATCTTGGACACAAAAAAGAGCAGATCAGATTTTACGTCCTGAGTGGCTGTCACGCTGCTCTGTCTATATGCCAGTTTAAGGACAAATTTAAGATTGGATCAGACACATCCAGAGAGTTGACCTACACTTTATTACTCAATAGGAAACACAACAAAAAGAAAGTCATTCTTGGGGGGGGGGGGGAGAAAAAAATGTAGTCAGATATAATAATTCCAATGGATTTCAGTGCATTTTCACTTTAAACAGCACAGTTTTTTAAAATTCCTGGCATATAGCATATTTCTAATTTAAGTCACCACTCAAAGCATTCTCCTTCACCTGTTCACACATATTCATATAGCACTTTATTCTATGCACTTAAGTGCTTTATCTATATTATATCCACCACCACAGCCAATTCAGAATCACCAAATAACCTAACAACTAGTTCACTCAGGCAGAAAGCCAACCAGAGAATCTTCTTGCTGTGAGGCATCCACCGCACCACTGTGCCACCTGAGAAGTTTAATTTTGATAGTTCAAATTTCAGTTCAAATTAATTTGTACAGAGATTGTATACATCTTTGTTTTGTTTTTTTAAACTTCTTGGATCGTCAAATTGTCAACTCTTTGCACTAAAAACTAGAAGAATTATCTTTTCAATCTGGAAAATGATATCATTGCTTGTTTTATATTAAAAAAAACAAACACAAAGACCCAGAGAACTGCTGAGTAAGATATACACTGCTCAAAAAAATTAAGGGAACACTCAATCATCACAGTATAACATAAAGTCAACTGTACTTCAGGGAAATCAATCTGTCCAGTTAGGAAGCATAAACCATTGTGAATCCATTTCACCTGCTTTGCTGCAAATGAAAGTGACAACAGGTACACTGGAGAAGCAACAATAAGACAATAAGACCCCCAAAAAGGGAATGTCCTTGTCACTCCTGGTAGCGTGAGACGGTACCTGCAGCCTATTCAGGTTGCACAGGCAGCCCAGCTCCTCAACAACAAAAGAACTGGAAGGTCTGCTATTAGTGACCCGTTCTCTTCACAGCTGATGTTGCAGGCAGCGTAACATTTGCCACAGCATCTCCAGACTCTTTCACGTCTGTCACATGTGCTACATGTGAACCTGTGAAGACAACGGGGTGCCAGTGGAAGACCTGCCAGTTCTAGTGTTCTAGTGTTCTCTGGCGAATGCCAATCGAGCTGCACGGTGCTGCGCTGTAAACAGAGGTCCCATTAATGGATGTCAAGACTTCATGCCATCCTCATGGAGTCTGACTCTGACAGGTTGGTCAGAAACATGCACATGAGTAGCCCGCTGGAGGTCATTTTGTGGGGCTCTGGGGAGAGAACAATGGTCTGTGGCAAGTACCTGCAAAGCCATTCAATTTTTTCAGGGGTTGTCTTGTTGCCTCTCCCGTGCAATTGCTGTTACTTTCATATGCATCAAAGCAGCTGAAATGGATTCACGGTGGTTTCTGCTTCCTAACGGGAGAGACTGATATCCCTGACATTTAACTGACTCTGTGTTATACTTTGATGATCGAGGGATCCCTTAATGTTTTTATTTATTTTTTTTGAGCAGCGTAGTTCTTCAATTTCTACTTATCCTATAGTATAAAAATGCACAAAGGAACTACGAAAGAATGAACTCAAAAAGAGGGATTTACTTAAACACAGTAGATGAGCATGAGCCTGAGCCATTCATTCCTCATAAAAAAAAACTCACTGGTGGGAGACAAACCTTCTTTTAGGAGAGACAGCTGCGGTTTACCATTGGTACCTCTCTGAAGCAGTACCCTTTTCTTCATATCCTGTTATTCACTTCAGAGCTATCTGCCTGTCCACTAGTGCTTCCATGAAAGATAACACATCCCTATGGTGAATAATTCAGATGTGACAGAAAACAGAACAAACACAGTCACTGCTGGGTTTGGTGTCACTCAGCTGACAGATATGAAAATAAGAACCCACAGAAGAGCGAGACAAGGTCAGAGGTCAAACATCACCAAATGCATCCATTAAATGTAATATATGCAGTGAAGGATTAAATAAAATTTGAAGCTGAGGATTTTACCTAAAACACTGACTTTTATCTTGATAATGGAAAGAAAGGTCGACTCTTCTGAAAAATGAAGTGAGCTTAGCGTAATAGAAATCTCAAATCTATAAGGCATGTTTATAGAGACGCTCCATTAAAAGCTGCTCTTTGAGATGTAAAAAAAAAAAAGACTCAAGTTGAAATAAACATAACATAAGAGTGACTTTTGGGCAAAAAAATTTAACTGCCATCAGCTTGATCCACAGAAATTATGTTGATTCGGGCTTAAACTACCCACAAATCTCAGATCTGTGAATAGGGAAACTTCACCCAGCATCTAACCTTAGAAGATATCTTCTGAAGACCTTAAGTCCATGCAAGTGCATTATTGTTTGTCCATGTCAGGTTTCTGGTTGTGACATATTTTTTTGATTTCCAAGCCAAAACTACTATGTGGCTACAACTGATCCTCTGTCTCTTTTTACCGTTCGATGTAATGAATGAGATAAAATGAAAACTGAGCTTGGAATGAGGGCAATGAAATACAAAGACACTCCAAGAGAAGTGGGTAAAGTGGTGTGTGCAAAGAGAAGAAAGAACTGAAGGACAAGCATAAAAAGACAGGGTTGTAGTGGAAAGAGAAGTGCTGTTAATGGTAACGCTTAAAACTTCCTCAACTTCTCAGGACATGATGCACTCACTGAAGAGGATCATCTCTCACTCTGTTATAATCTCTCCTCGCTCCACCTTATCTTTTTCATTTTAGAGTGGCAGCTGCAGAGACTGAGGGATAATATTAGCACCCCATTCACTTACATCAACTCTTTTACAGATTAGTGATTCACAGGAAGCACCGCTTTAGTCAAGCCACTTCCCTGTCACATGTCTATTTATTTTCATTAGCCTATTAACTACCACATAGGTTCCTCTCACAAGGTAAAACCAGAAGTTTAAAAATCTGGCACCAATATGTAGCAAATGGTAACACAAAGTATGTTTTTATACAATCAAATGAACACATTACGTCGTTGAAATACAGGTTTAAAACATAGTCATTAACTACATCTGCATATTATGCTAAATTTCTTTGGATTTTTGTGACTTTAGAACTGATCTCAAGCATTAAGGGCACAGCTGGAAGGAAGTACAGTGGTCAGGACATTGAAAAATGGTATCCTATGGCAGTAATTCTGTGAGCAAAAATTAATATCAATGTTGATTCAATTTAGGCTGCAATAAATGTCTATTAAGCTGAGGTGCGCTTGATTAAGCTCATTCTTCACCTCCGCCTGACAATTTGCTTTCAGTGCACCATGTGCAAACCACAGCAACACACTGAGTAAAGCATATGTCACATGGACACACTGTATACTGTCCTCTAGAGCCAGCTGTGGTTTCCTGCTGTACTGCACCCTTTCAGGAGAAGCCACAGTGAGGTATTCTGCAGCCTGTGGTCTGTCCAGCGAGTGAGAATGTTTTATGCATTTACAAAATAATTTAAATGGTTTAGATATTTCTTCATTATGTACTGCATAAATAAAGGTCATGGTGGTCATTATAAACAACATCCTCCTTTCACAGAAACATGATTTCTTTGTTCCTCATAGTCTGCACAGATGACCGGCACACCCACACAAACACTGAGCCTCACAAGCTATCAAGAGAATAGCTGAATAGTTGCTGCTGATCTAAATAGCCGGCTTTTATTAAGAGGCTTCTGCATCCCCCCCTCTATTCAGTCTATGGAACTAATTGCTCTGATCTCAGTGTGAATGGTCTTTTTTTTTTTTTTTGCTGCTCATTATGAGAGCGATGCACTCTCTTTTCCCTGTCTCCTCTCCTCTCCTATCTTGCTGTCCTGTCCGCTCTGAGGTTGAGTGAAAGGAAAAAGACAGTGAAAAAAATACAGTAGGTCCACAATGGAGAAAAATGGCCTGTAGAGACAAAACAGCTTTGCCTGTGGTTTGTAGGGGCAGTGCTTGCTGGGAGTTGAAGTCCTGCCAGATCCAGATATCAACAGTATTGGCTGTTGATATCTGGGTGAAAAGCTATTTATCTAGCTTTTCATCTAGATAAATATTTATATAAACTATATGGAGGTCATTTGAAGTAATGAGATGCTCCTGTGTTGGGGGCATTTTAACTTAAAACCAAACAGGTAATCTTTGATTTTGTTGGACTGCCTGCAGGTGAGTAGTTATGGTGTAAGGAGACAGACTGCCCTACACTCAATAAAAACAGTTAATTACCTGATCATTTGATTACGTGCAATAACGATAATGTTAGTGTGCCATGCACACAATGGATCAATAACAAAAATGCCATTATCAATCTTTTTATCTAATTTTACAGTGTGCCACTTTGCAACAAAAGCAGACATTCCACTGGAACAGCAATATGAAATGATGATGAATGCTTAGTACTGTCAATGTATCCTATAAACAATAATAAAGCAATGAGGCCTCTCAGGAGCTGGCAGGAAGTGACTAATAAACCTGCCAGACCACAATTTAGCAGATAAGATAAGAAGATAAGAACACAGGAGTCAGTTGGAAGGTGTTCGTTTGGAAAAAGAACATAAAGAGGACTCTAGGTCTTATGACTAACATAACACAGATGTAGTTTGAATATAATAGTTCAACTTTTTGTTCCCTCATGGGGTTAAACGTGTCTTATCCAGGGTGATATTTGGACACAGTCTCCACCACTTGTGTAAATGCATGGAAAATGTTTCTGCAGCCCTACGGTGGACGGGAACTTTCCATTCCTATTAAAATGAACAGTGTCACATGGCAGAACCCAAAATGGCTAAATCAGACCAGTTCTTGGTTGAAGTGATGCCTTTTCAGGCAAATGGAAAGTAGGGCGCTGCCAGACTGGCACTGGACAGTCGGCTAAGAAACCAGAGGGGGCATGCATAAAAGGGCTGTTGAAGGCATTAAATTCTCTGAAGTCTAAATATGTGAGGCTGTGACTGATGAGAGATGGCAATTGGGTGTGATGCTTTGCTTGTGTGTCTGTCTGTACAGTTCAGAGTTGGCAGGTACATCTCAGATCATCCTGAAGAGAAAGTGAACAGCAGGAGCAGCAGGTGTATGCTCACAATGTTAGACAGACAAAAGCTGATGAGAAAAAAAGGTCTAATCCAAAAGGTCAACCATAAAAAGAAAACAAGATATTCATCAGCAACTCACTGTCTGCTGTAACATCCTGTGCAGGTTTTTGTCTGTACATGTTAAACAGGATATAAACTCAACTGACTGTTTTCTCACAAATACCCACAATCAAACTAGTGTAAACACATACCCACACACACCTCCACAAGACACAATGACTCACTTGCAGCAGAACCAGCATGACTGGCCACACCCAGTGTCAGTGTGTATCAGTGTATCATATCTCCAGTGTAGCCATGGTGGCTATGACCATGTGGGAAAGAGTCTTAAATGATGTATAACAGATTCAACTGTGAGAAATTTTGCAATAATAAAATCAGGATAACTGTATGTGTGAGCTGTCATCAAATATGTGTAGTTTGGGATCTACCTGATAAGAGCAAAAGAAAAGGGCAGTGTGGTTGCTGTGCACAGATGGCCTACAATATGTGTCCCTGGACCACTTCAGCAGCTTATCACCAGGAAACAAACACACACACACACACACACACACACACACGCTCATACACACGGACCTGTGAAGTACCTTGTTGGAGCATACTATATCATAGCCCTGCAGTAAAATAATTATTTTCCAACTGAAAGAGTTGAAAAAAAAAAAAGGACAGACTGAAAGTACAGTGAAATGTTCTTGTTGGCTGGCTAAACATTTAAAACACTCTATGGGCCACAAAGGTTCTCAAGATGCTGTGTTTGGCATTGGATAATCCATCACTACAGCACCATATAGGGCCATGAAAGACGTCAGCTTTTGGGGCGGCTGTGGCTCAGGAGGTAGAGCGAGTCGTCTACCAATCGGAAGGTCAGTGGTTCAATCCCTGGTTTCCCTAGTGTGCATGCTGAAGTAGCCTTGGGCAAGATACTGAACCCCCCGGTGCATTCGTGTGAGTATGTGTGAATGTTAGTAAGCACTTAAGTGTAAATAAAAGTGCTGTGTGACTGGGTGAATGTGGCATGTAGTTAAAGTGCTTTGAGTACACAAAAACTGAGTAGAAAAGAGCTATATAAGTACCAGTCCATTTACCATTTATGTCACTCTGCAGGCAAAGCTTTTATTATAGCTTCAAGATACTCTGACACAGAAAGCCATACAGACATAACATGGTGTGAATATCCATTCGCTGCAGACATACTTTAGCTTTGGTACACGTTACCTGTAATTCTATTTAAGATGCAGTCTGACTGATTATTGAGCTAGTTACCTTTATAAATTATAAGCCATCTGCTGTATTTTGGAGTCATGCTATGTTCTTATAAAAGAAGCACTACTATACTACATAGTGTCCTGACATTTAATCCTACTTATAAATAAATGATTCTACCACTCTTTAATGATGCCATGTTGCTGTCTGGGTGCTTGGGGTACTTGTAAAGTAATTAACGATAAATCTGTCATTAAAAGTGGCTTTTAATTAGCTACCCAGTACAGGTTCTCTGTTGTGCTGTATTGTTAAACACTTATAGTAAATCACTGACAAGACCCAATTAAATACTATGCGAGCAGCCTGCCTTTGGGTAAACACCGAATAGAGAAATTAATTCCCCTTCAGCATTATTTATTTTTTCCTCTTTGTCCTGTTTCTATGATGTGGAGTGGAACAATGTGTGACTGCTGCCTGGACACACGTGTCCACATAGACATAGAAACTGCAGTATTTGGGCATTAAAGGGGATTACAGAACAGGCTGGAGTTAATGAGCTCATAATTACTGCTAATTCCTTGTGCCACCACGATCAGAGCAGGCTAGAGGTCTCAGCTAAAGGTGCTATATGTGTGTGTGTGTGTACTGGTGTGTGAGCGGCCATGGAAGGAAACAGGAGGTCACATCCCTAAATGGCCATTGCTGAAGAGAAACCCTTTTATGCCTTTGACGGGCATAAAGCTGACAGCAGTGGCCTGAAGGGTTAGGACCCACACACAC
>VUQI01060421.1:21804-48893 GCA_015106735.1 Paratilapia polleni | reverse complement strand
GTGATTTTACGTGGCCTACCACTTTGTGGCTGAGTTGCTGTTGTTCCCAATCGCTTCCACTTTGTTATAATACCACTAACAGTTGACTGTGGAATATTTAGTAGTGAGGAAATTTCACGACTGGACTTATTGCACAGGTGGCATCCTATCACGGTACCACGCTGGAATTCACTGAGCTCCTGAGAGCGACCCATTCTTTCACAAATGTTTGTAGAAGCAGTCTGCATGCCTAGGTGCTCGATTTTATACACCTGTGGCCATGGAAGTGATTGGAACACCTGAATTCATTGTATTGGATGGGTGAGTGAATACTTTTGGCAATATAGTGTATATAAGGAGGAGACAGAGAATCTGTTTGGGGAAGGGTATCTGGTGTAAATATCTGCCAAATCAAACATGCGGAGCCACAGTTGGTACACCATGGCGACCCCTTGTGAATAAGGGAGCAGCCGAAAGTAGCTTTCATAAGCCACATAAGAACAGTGCATGGCTGAATAAGAAACTAACCAGCATTGCTTTGAGCTCCATCGTGTTGGGATACTGTACACGACCACCATATTGAAAAGTCCTCCTCAGATTCTGCTCACATGCCTTGGCAATACCTGTTAAATACAGCAGCAGCTAGTAAACACTTTAACAGATAAGTGAAGACTGGTAGCGGTGGACTGATGAATGTGACATCTACCTTGATACTGCAGACCAGGGCTGGCACATGCATCCTGCAGAAACTTCAACAGAAATGGCTTCATAACATCAGAGCAGCGATGGAAAGCTGTGAGAATATACATCAGCCTCCATCCTCTCTGACAACTGTCCCTACACAGAAAAATACACACACAACTACAAGTTAAAGCATCTCCATGATCATGTCACTACTGATTGAGAACAAGTGAGCGCTGCAGGCCTTACGGTTTGGAGCTGGTGTTGGCAGTGACTTGCTTCATCACTTGGCAGTAGGCTTCATCCTTCATCAGGCCATGGTCTCCACTTAACTAGATTTATAAGCAAGTACATAAAGAAAAACGCATACTAGGGTGCATTCATATAACACTGACATTACTGTAGAAATTTTGCTCAAGTCTGCATACCTTCAATATAGTGGTGACCAGGTCCTGTTCAGTCTGCCCTTTTAGTGGGAAGTCTCCCATGAACTTCATTATGGCTGGACAAAAGAAACATAGTATACATTGCCTTAAGAAGGAGCTGGACCACATGTTTTCTGACCTATTTTGTTTGAAATACACCGAGGCTTTATACAAAAAATTAACTGATGTGTCCAAAAAAAATCACAAAGAAACACAACATGTATATGTATTTTATGCTACTCCAGACAACTAACATTATGCATCAGTAACCACTGACGACCTTCTGCTTCCAAATCCTTTTTTTCCTTCTTTTCCATACTATGCTCTCACCTAAGAAGATGTCAGCAGCCACTCTGTTCATCCCACTGTCTGAGAAGTCAATCAGTGACTCCTGGATTGGAGACTAGAAAGAGAAACAAATGAAGAAGAAACATTTCAGATGTTAAATCATTAGAACAAGACATTAAGAATAAACACTTTTACAGGTTTGTGCACTGGTACACAAAAGGATTCCCTGTTAAATAAGAAAATATGTACTGCCTGTGTGAATATAAAGACATTATTGACATCAGTCGTATTACCTTGGAGAATTTGACCATGTCAGCAGGGTCCTTGGCCTCCTTCCCTTTTTTGGCTTTCTGATCACTGTGGGGAAATACACTCAGTCAACGTTTGTTCATTTATTTGTCACTGTCAGAGCAAATTTGAGCTTTAAATTGGACCATTTCTGCCTATTTTTGACAGTGCACATGTATGCATCTGACCGCCTGTTCCTCTGTGCTTCTCTGTAGTACTTCTTGGCAAACTCAGCCATGTGGTACTGGCTGCTGGGCAGAGGCAGGTCGGTCAGTTCAACACTCAGGTTGTCCCCATACATCTCATTTACTACCTAAGACACACACACAGCAATGAAGAGCTAAGCAACAGTGCCACTTACTGGAGCACCAACAATGTAATTAACTAAAAAATATTTCCATTTCTGCTAACCAAAACATTCCAACATATGCTGTATAAACAGTAGCTGATACCATAATGTAAGGGTGCTTTTCAGCTCTGTAGGTTACTCTCGCCTTTAGTCTATTATTCAGACACTGGTTTAGAAGGGAAGCTAAAAAAGCAGTAAAAAAATGAGCAAAAGAACAAAATCCAGTTTGCACCTCTGTGGAGAGGTCAAGCTCATGAGCGGCTACAGCCGACCCCATCGCAACGGCAACAGCAGCTGAAGCAGCGACTCGTCCCTGTCGGTCTCGAGGCTCCACGCGTTCAGGAGGCAGAACCAGGAAGTCTGGAGCAGCCACAGGACGGACATACTCGCTGGGAAACACTCCTGACTTTCCGTACACAGCGCCGAACCGCCAGCCTATATGCATGTGCACACACCCACACATAAACACACGCTGATCAATATGCACAGTTACTGAGTAGATCATGTTGTATACAAAATCAAGAATGTTTTTCAACAGAAAGAAAAGCAGCCTCATGAAAACCCCAGTTAAATCAAGTGAACAAAACATAGTTTCAAAAATGTAGAAATACTGAAGTTAAAGTCCTACTGATAAAAACAAACTGACAAAAAAACATGCCACACCCACCAAACTCAGCAGTGTCTCTCTTTAGCTCCTCCAGAAGCATGACCTTCTTCCTCACAATGCAGCCATAATGTTTACCTGAGACACACACAATGAAACGGGCACTGTAAATAGTTCTCAGGGGCAGAAAGCAGACATATCACTTTGAAACTCTTTAGTGCTGGATTATGCCTGTGTCTCACCGGTCTCCAGCCCATCCATGTGCTGTAGTCTGATGATGTCCCCTTTGTGGAAGCTGAGCTGAGTCCTGTCCTCAGTGATATAATTCCTCACTGCCACCACATACTCTGAGTCCTGACAAAGACAGTGCATGTTGACAATGACATCCACCAGAGAGCCAGAGAATACGTGAGCCAAGAAAATCACATTCCTCTGTGACTGCGAACTTAAATTATTCCTATGTATTGATCACATCTCTATGAATAAAAAATAAAGACATAAAGATAGTAACATTTTATGCTTAAAGTACAATGTAATACAATACTGTGCAAAAGTCTTGAGCCATCCCTCATTTCTTTATATTTTGCTAGGAAAACAGGAAACAGGTGCAGCAATTTATTGAAGCAAATATACATGGAAATACAGTATATAAGGCAAAAACAGAGTTTGTACAGTTCTAATGAACTTGAAAGTCAATATTTGGTATGACCACCTTTATTCTTCAACACAGCCTGATCTCTCTTAGGCAAAATTTCTTTAAGTAGTCTTCATCCCCAAAAGATGACAGAGCTTCCACCGTGTTTTACAGATGGCTGTACATACTCACTGTTGTACCTCTTTCCTGACCTCCTCCATACATATTGATGATGATTTAAACCAAAAATTTCAAATCAAATCACTCCGTAAGAACTGTTGCCACTGATTTTCAGTCCAGTTCCTGCGTAATTTGGCATACCTCAGCCTTTTCTCCCTGTTTCCCTTCCTTAAGAATGGCTTCTTGACACTTCCACTGAGACCATTTCTGACGAGGCTTTGGTGAACAGTAGATGAATCAGCTGACGGGCCAGATGCATCTCATAGATCCTGTGTCAGGTCTTTGCTGGATTTTTTTCCTGTTTCTTAAGGACATGACTTTCAGATCCTGTTCATCTGCTGCAGATAGTGTTTTTTAGGCTTGACACGTCTTTGTCCTCCACTTGTCCACATTCCTCAAATTTTTTAATGACACAATGCACACCACATCAAGATATGCCAAGTTTTCAGCTAATAGCTCTTTGGGAATCACTTTGTTGGTGCAAAAATACTATTATGGCTATCAAACTGTGTTATCGTTGACATTTTTCACAGATTCAACTAAAGAAATGGGAACAAACTGTGTTTTTGTGACAGACTGCTAGTAACAAAGTGCCTAAATGAAAGTGGCTGTTATGTGTAGACACAACACTGGTTCCTTAGTTAGGTGCCTTTTTTATGTTTGAATGATTCATAGGTCAGTGTTAAGTGGCTTAACAAACAAAAAGAAAACATTCCTCTGAAAATAGTCAGGTATAAGGACTGGACTGAAAATGAGTGAAAAAGCAGCCAATGTCCAAAGAAAAACTTTGAAAGACCTTCAGAAAGCCTGGAGAACTACTGCTCAAGACCACTTTAAAAATTACAAGGAAGTCTGGGTCCTTGGAAGCAAAATACAAAGAAATGACGGGTGGCTCAAGACTTTTGCACAGTACTGTAAGACACTGGAAACTGAGTCAATTTTTCACATGAGTATCAGTTTACTTGTCACAAGGTGCTCTACACAGTCTGTGAAAACATTTTTATAATATCTGGTTAAAAAAAAACCCATGATGTGATTGTTATGTCATCAGGTTTAATTTTGATTACACCTGAAATTTCAACTTTTTTAAAGTACAAAAAAATACCAAAAATTTTTTTACTTGTTGCCTCAAAAACACCCTGAATTCTAATAATAGAGGATGCGCAGTACAGCCCATTCATACATATTTTAAAAAATGATTATATGAGACTTTTCTACTGCGAGCAACAATGTCGTCTCATTTATTAACTGTGACCATCAGTGTGCATTATCAGAACTCATCCATTCATAATTCATACTTAGTCAAACACAGACATTGATAACATTCCTCTGACCTTCTTAAGCTCTGTGAGGAAGTAGTCGATCATATGTTTGACCTGCGGGGCCTTTGCGGAGAACAAGATCAGCTTCTCATTGGTCAGATTGAACTCCAGCATGTTCTTAGATGGAATAGACACAAACAGGATGTCCGAGTAGCTGGAAAGGAAGTGGTAACCAAACCAGGAAGTCAAATTGAAGTCACAGTTCAAAGCAATCAGGCATTTGACACATATACCCTGAAAGTTAAATAAGGTCAATGGACAGATCTTCTTTTTACCATTTGATTTGTCTATCAGAAATGAGAAAATGCATTTTAAAAATCTAACTTACAGCTTTTTTATGTGAATATTTTGTATGAGGCTCACCCGTAAGGCCTCAGCACTCTGAAGTAGTCCGAAGCAGAAGAGCTGCTCTTCACCATCTTCAGCAGCTTGATACCTTTATGAGACACAGACAACACCTGCACTCCTGTCCCCACACTGCCCTGGAAAACACACAACACACACACCCAAAAACACATACACACACCACAACATAAAAACATTTAAAACTCAGAGAAGAAGAAGAAATTGCCATGGACTGATACTTTTACAATTGGATCACTATTCAGTTCAGTTCATCTATGCCAAGCAAAAGAAAAAGCTCACAGAGGCTGGAAAGAGGCGAGAGAAGTAGACCTCCCATGAGTCTCTAGCCATGGTGACCACCTTCTTCTTCACATTCTCATTGTACGTCCCTGAAACCTGATCCACCTTGTTCTCCGCTGTCACAGAAACAAAGGATCAGTTATCAAAGTTATCAACTCCTAAGTATGAATGGAGGCTGTCACAAACATGCAAATAAGTCATAACCCTTAAGGGATGTATGTTAGTTTTTTGGGGTTTTTTCATACCAAACAGGGCTTTCATCTTCTGTCTCTCCTCCTGGGTGATACGGATGCAAGCCTCAGAGAAGGTGTCATGTACAACCTGTGAAAACACATCCAGGAATTGAAATCTGCTAATGGGAAATACTTCGGGTGATTAATTGCTGCTGTACATAACTGCTGACACTTAAGCAAAAGCCTAGATCTGAAAGTACCTCAAAGTGCCTCAGGTGTTTTACAACTACATGACAAGCACTTTTTTTTTTACCACTTTAGCATTAATGCATCGTGACCATCTGAACTACTGGCATAATTGGCATAATTACTGTTAACTAGACCACCTTGAAGGTGGCCTGAGGTCTCTATGATAATGAAGGTTTACACTAATTTACACAAAGAAATTAAGTAAAGATAATACAAATGAAGAAACATATAATGTAGACAGATATTGGAAGCATAAACCAACCTGCCTGAAGATCAGGTCCAGGATCAGTGGATTGTTGACGGTCTCTTTAGGATAGAAAACCTGTATATGGAGAAGGATAAAGTTGAATAAACTGTATATTAAGTAAATGATTATAAAAGAATGATGAGATTAAAGCTTCCTGATGTTGAACTTTGCAGCATTACTTGTTGTACTGAGGTAAATATTGAGTTAAAACACACCTCCTTCCTCATGTAGAGTTTCCATGGAACATTGGAGTAAGTGTAATATTCATCAGTGGTTCTGCTGTGGAGCTGAGTCTGAACGATCTCCTCCTCAACTGGCAAATCTCTGGAGACTGAAAGCACACAAATTCAGTTTCATGAATATGTTCCTCCCATAAATGCAGACCTGTGTCAATCTATTCTGGAGTTTATTAACAGGTATTTTTACAGTAAAGGTTCACCTGGAGGAGGGGTGGGGCTTATGTTGGAGCTAGTTGGCCCTGCGGGGCGGGGCTTGGTTTTCTGGGTAGCCTTGAGTCCTCTATCTTCTTTAGACTGGGAGGACAAAGCCTTCCTGTGAGTCTAAGACATTCGAAATGGTTAGATGTTATTTTACCTTGTGTGTGTTTGTGTGTGTTTGGTAGGTGTGGAGTCAGGATACCGGTTGTGGTGGGTTCGCCATTTGATCTTTAAGGATCTCCATAGCTTCATCATGAGGATCTGGCTTCTTTGTAAACATCTTTCCGTCACTTCTCCTACACACACCAAAGTAGTCAGAATAGATTAAATAACACAGAATAGGACAATTATCAATATCTTACATAACCGTGTGTGTGCTTACCTTTGCGTGGGAGATCCAGAGGAAGATGTTGTGCCTGCAGGCTGGTGCTGTTTGACGATGTCTTTGATGTTGTGGCTGGGCTCCAGGCGCTCAGTGTTACTCACAGTGGAGCGGACCACATCCTCAGGAGGGGGGCCACGTGATGGACCTGGAATAAAAAGTTTGATTACACGTGAACCGGGGTTGTTGAGGCTTCATCCCTTAACCCTGCAGCCACAGGGGCAAATCCTTAAAGTGATAATCATAGACTTGCTCAAAGGCAGTTACTCAATTACAGTTTTTCAATTGGATGCAGTGGGCTTTCCAACCACAAATAACTATGCTGCAATGCATCAATATTTTTGTTTCCACTCCTTTTTGATTCAGAGAACTCAGCTAGGAAAAGGCATCCTGAACCTTGACTGTAATCACTGACATTTACACCACACAGCAAGTGTAAGACATACTCGTTTTCCGTTGAACAGCCGCAGCGCTGGGCTTGTACGGTGACTCCTCACTCTCTTTGGTCTGCAGAAAAACAACAACTGATACGGCTGCAAGACAATATTTCAAATTTGTATGTACATACTAGAAAGTGCACATGTTTGTGTGGAGCCATACATTGCCACAGCAGGGTGTGTGTTTACTCACAGGACTGGGTGTGCGTGAGTGCTGTTGTGAGTGCACGTGATGGTATGAAGGTGGTGACTGGGGGGCCGGAGCAGCAGGGGGGAAGGAAGACAACATTTGCTGCTGGATTGCAATGGCCTGCATAGTCATCTGCTGAGCCTGCAACATAAACACACACATAAATTCAACATAAGTAAACAACAGTTTATACCCATGTTTACCCTATATTCATCATTTAAATGGCAAATGTATGGTTTTACTTTATGTTTTTGCTAATTGTCTGTAAATTTTTAATGTAATATAATTTGCTTTATAAATTAAGCCAGACATTTCGTGTCAGGAGTCAGTAAAAAACGGAAACATTCTGTCTAAAGGTAACAAAGTCAAACTAACAGCACTTCTAAATCTCACAAATGTTTTCCCTGCAATCAGCAGAGAGCAGGGGAAATCGCTTCTCATGGCCAAGAAAAATAATCCGGCACATTACTTCTGTAAAATTGTCAATTTTACACTCAATTTTGTACAGATTAAGCTAACAAGATATAAGGTCTTGATTGTTTAGATTACAATTTAGAGTGATTTTGGTATATTAGGAAAGTCCAAGTATTTTTGGCAAGCTACTGGCTATAGTTTGATATGTACTGTAATATACAAACATGAAAGTGGCATTGATCTTTGTATCTTTCAATTAAATTTTAGTTTTAGGGTCAGGTGCTAGCATTACTCATCTGACTCTCAGCTCACAGTCATTGAGTTTTAACATTTGTCCAAAGACAGATTTATGATACCTCATTTGCTTGTATAGTCCTGTGAAAAAGAAAGTTTTTCACAGGACTCTATGCAGTTCTGTGAAAATCTAGGCACACCCTTACTGCTTCCATAGGAATTAAGAGGGTAAGTAGCAGCCAGGTGCTGCTAATCAAATGCACTTTATTAATTGATCATCAGTCAGTGTGAGGACCTCTATAAAAGCAGAGGTTTTGGCAGTTTGCTGGTCTGGAGCATTCAGGTGTGTGTTAACACAATGCCACAGTCTTCCCAGGAGTGGACATCCCAGCAATTTCACCCCAAGGTCAGCCCGTGTAATGCTCAGAGAAACTGCAAAAAACCCAAGAGCTACATCTCAGACTCTACAGGCCTCAATGAGCATCAAGGTGCTGCAATGGCCCACTCAAAGTCCAGACCTCAACCTGATTGAAATGCTGTGGTGGGACCATAAGAGAGCTGTGTATAAACAAATGCCCACAAACCTCAATGAACTGAAGCAATGTTGTAAAAGAAAAGTGGGCCAAAATTCCTCCACAATGATGTGAGAGACTGATAAAGTCATACAGAAAATGATTACTTCAAGTTATTGCTGATAAAGGTGATTCTAAAAGCTACCGAATCATGGGGTGTACTTAGTTTTCACAGGACTGCATATAGTCATGTGAAAACTTTCTTTTTCACATGACTCAATACAATAGTATTAATACAGGAGTTGTTCAGAGAAATGATATGCGTCAGACCAGAATGATGGCTTGCTGGTTGATGATGGCTTGTTGCTGCTGAGTCAGAACTGCCTGCTCTGATCCTGGAGAAGTACAAACACATAACTGTCAAGCTTTTGCTGCAGTAAAACCACAAAAAAACAAACAAACCACACATGAACTTTGCAGCCACACATCAAAATAAAAAAAAAAACTTCAAAATGGCTTTAATTTAATACAAATACAAGTCCATCATGCCCAAACACTTCAGGCCAAACATGCTGGAGAACCTAATGCACACCCATTTATTCTACCTGGCACACCTGTCATCACAGGCAAGCCTGGAACCAAAGGTGTAGCTGGGAGCGAGGGCACCCCAGGCAGACCCGGGACAACAGAGACATGGGATGCTGCATCAATATCTCTATCAGCAGCAGGGGCAGCTGTAGGGGTAGCAGCAGGGGTGCGAGTGGGCGATGGCGTGGTTGCTACACGAGTGGACGGAGTGGTGGCAGAAGAGGTCTGCTGCTGGTGGTAGGGGTGTTGGGGCCGGTTGTATTGGTGGTATTGCTGTTGCTGCTGCTGTTGTTGGTGCTGTTCATAGTGGTGGTGGTGGGAGGGGATTGGCATGGCAGGGATGGGGGGCATCATTCCTCCTGCTACTGGAAGCACTGGCACAGCTTGAGGAGCAGCAGGCAGGGAACAGGGAATTAGTCAGGTCTCTGCTGTTGTGTTAAAGGGACTTAAGTGGCATTCACTGTCTCCACTGTCAGTAACTGTGACACTTTCTGCATTTTACAACAAAAAAATTATCATCAGCACGAGTTCAAGAAAAAAAAATATGTCAGAGGGATCATTATTAGCCATAATGATGTTGTGGTTCTAGAAACCTCAATATCAATTTGTTGATCACACCACAACTTTAGTATTCTGCGGAGTTTAGTCAAGCACTGTAATGGAAAATTTGTGTTTCAACTTATTTAACCTCTATGTACTTTTCTTATGTGATTGTAACTTTCTTGTACAAAGAGTGTGTGTGCAAGAATGGGAAACAACAAGCCCAAAACTAACCGTAAGCTGTGTTCAAGGTCATGAGGCACTTTCTGTCTCTTCGTTATCAGGCAGGTGCCTACATGACTGTGAGAAAAAAACTCCCTACAGCTGAACAGACAGGGTTTGTATCCACACAGTGAGTATAAAGGAGCTGTTATTTTTTTATGTTCCATAGCAATGCTGGTGTGAAGACCATTTGTGCTCTATTGATCCCTTTGCAAAGGTTTCTTTCAATTAATCTCAGAAAATCAGCTTGGTTTCAATGTTCAGTTTATTTTTCCACAACAAGCACAAACTTTACCCTGGAGCCGTCATAATGTTAACATTTTTAATATCTACGAACTGTTTAGTAACTGGTAGAGCCTGACCAATTTATCAGCGGGCTGATATTATCAACCGATATTAGCTATTTGCTGCATTTATATTGGCTGATAAATGAAAATTTAAAAAAATAAAGAAGAGATGAGAGAAACTCCCTTTAACCATGTTATGAGTGTTGACATTGCATAGTTTGTCCACCAGAGGGCACTGTGCAACTTCCCTGTTGGCAACGTGTTTGGAACCACAAACACAACAACCAGCTGATCCAAGCAGAGTCGGGCAGAGCGTAAACAAGTAAATAAATAACTACACATAATAAACGTTAGGAAAATCTGTTTATGTCTCGTGTCTGAAAGAAAGAATAAATTTGCTGATACTGGAATATCGGATTTTTAAATTACCAAATATCGGTATCAGTCTTAAAAATCCTATATCGGTCCAGCTCTAGTAACTGCCATTTGACACAATGTTTGCCCTTTTTAGACTTTTCATTTTGCACCCGCATCAGGTCAAAATCTTTGTCCAATACGCTGGTTTAGGAGTAAAGCACATATTGGTATGTTAACATGCTAAATATGATTAACATACCAGCATAACATAAGCATGTTGGCATTGTTGAGAGCTGCTAGCTACAATTTGGAGTCTTGTTATTTATTAAGATGTGATATGAAGAGCTATATGTCTGTTTCTGCAGACAACTGTAACTGAGATTTGCAATAAACACTTACATTGGGCTCATATTGGTGTTAAACAACCCTATTGACAAAGATATATTTCAAATAATAAGCGAAATGTTTTTCCATTATTTCAATGAACACAATTGGTAAAACATGTATTTAATACTGCACCACATTATTTTAAGGAAATTCACTATAAAGAATCAAAATTTTTTTGTATTTTTTTTTTTTGTGGCAAGTGGGGATGGGGACTAAAAAAAGCAAACACAGGTTTATTAAATATCATATGTGAAAATTTATATCCCCCCAAAAAACTCTTCACTATTGCTGTTTAAAATATTGGTAAACTATTTATCAAATAGAATGGGTAGTTTGCTGTTGCTATCTGCACTGCACATTGTCCATCTAAGACCAATCAAAAATCAGGAGTATAGCATACTAAACAGCATAAATTGTGACACCTTCATATTCAGAGACTTTATAACATTCACCCCATAATTCCTAAAGTTGTAGTGTAAAACCACGTGGGACTGAAAACACCAAAATCATAAATAAGTAAATGGCTCAACAGATAAATATGGCATGAAAATGCACATTTTTTTTCTGGAATATTTTCAACTAGATTAACTGAGCGCCTCAGTTATCTCGCAATCCGTGACAGGAAGCGGCCATTTCCTTTGTGAGCCTGCCATCAATCAAACAATAGGTGCAAAGTGCAACCCACTGCCACAGTTTGAACATCAGCACCTCATTTGCATACCGAAGCAGAAGAAAAATAAAATAAATAAAGAACAAAAATAAATACATTTGGGGAACAAAGGAAACTGCAAAGGGAAAATAAATTAAAAGGGTAAAAACGGTAAAAACAGTATCAGGTAATTAACATTTCTGTACCTCAGGAAACTGATCCATTTGTGAGATGTTTGTTCAACCTATGTTTAACCATTTGTAAAGTTACAAAGATTTACGCACATATACAACAGCAGTGACAAATTCAGCAGACGGTGTTTGAGAGAAATAATAGTACTATGTGAGGCAAGAGAAAGAAGGAGAGTGACAGATGCTCGTAGAAAGTAAAGGAGTCATCCGTTACAATGAATGGCTTGCAGTGCATTATCTATGAGGACCTACTGCTTAATACAGCCTCTAAACAACAGATTAAAGTTGGTGAACTGTAAAGTTGAACTTTTAAACTTCACTTGTGTCGTCTGTTAGTTGATTACTTTGGGAATGTGGGCTTATAATATCCCAAAACATTTTAAATGTGTTAGTGTTTCTTTATTGATGGGGAGCTTTAAAAGGAGAAGCAAGGCAAAACTCATTATTAACCTGAGACAAATGCCAATGATTTAGGACCGCTTAGGTTAAGCTGAATTATTAATGTCAGTGCAGAGAAAGCGTCAGAGGGGGTGGATGACAGGACAAAGGAATGTCTGAAAATGGAAATGTAGAAAAAGGAAAGACAGAAGAAGGGAGAAAAGTGCAAATAATTTAGGCAACAGCAACATCCAAGAGAAATCCAAAGAAAAACATATGAACAATCAGCACTGACACAAGACATACCTAACATCACACACACACACACACACACACAACACTTAGTGTTTACCTCCAGGATGTATTCCTGGTGGATAAGGCCGGCTGGAAGCTGTACGACTCTCCCCCTCTCCCCTTCCTTCTCCTGTGATGCCTATACCTCCACCTCCCTTCATCCTTTCTGACAAACTTCCAGTTTTTTCCATGTCCTGGTGAGCAAAGACCACCAGGAGATTGAGCAGAAGGAAAAGGATGCTTGTAGATATTGAGAAACTGGAGTTTAAGGGATATGAAGAGTGAGACAAAAGGTGTGTATGCCAGAGGGAGGGAGGGAGGAAGAGAGACTAAGACAACAAGAGGAACAGTATACTCTCCAGGAAGTACCGTACACACAGGAGAAGAAGCTCCAAAACAAATACACACAATGGGCACAAACTACAACAAAATTCAACATAACAACACAGACTTAATTATCCCAGCCTAGCCAAATTCCTCAGCTATGTTTCCAGGAAGAGTGCTCCAAAGGACTTCATATATTTGGGTCTGAAGACAGACTTACAGACAGTTAGCATGAGCAAGCTAAACAAATAAGGGGCCACATTCAGAAAATGTCATCAGTAGAAAGAAAATTATTCTCATAATGTAAGCCATACTTTTTAATTGTCAGCTGATTTTAAAGGCAAAAATGGTAAAGAAAATCTTAAGTGTTTCAAGAATATTGCTAAACACGGATATTACAGTGTTTTCATTTTGAATATTGCTGTTGAGATATCCTGGTCAAAGCCCTAAGCATACCTGAAGCAGCTCTGCCTATGTACTCCCAATGATGGGGCCATTTACCTTGTTTTGTTGCACTAATACACAAGATGTGAAGCTGTTGTCAGGACTGCTTTTGACTTGCTTATGCTGACTGCTGCTGCAGTCATATACGGTAGGTCACTTGGTAACCTAATCAGCCCTCCTGTCTGCTCCATTCATACCCAAACAGAAGCGGAGGATCACATGTTCAATCCATCCATCAACACTCACTTCCATTCACACTCAGATGGCAGATAAAGTAGCAGAGTATGACATGACACTTTTATGCATTTCAGAGCTTCAACTTTCCATCAGTATTAATGTTTTTCTTTCAGTTTGGCAATTAACTGATTAGTCTATGAAATGTAATTGGTGATACCTTCAAAATCCTTGCAGTCTAAAGCTCGGAATTGAACCTAGGAGCTTCAGCTTTCCTGTCATTGCAGAATACAAGATTACACACTAAAAAGCACTTGCAGAACTATACAGTGTTGTGAAAAAGTATTTGCCCTGATTTCTTATTTTTTTGCATACTTGTCATACTTCCATGTTTCAGATCATCAAACAAATTTTAATAGTAGACAAAGACAACCTGAATAAATACAAAATGCAATTTTTAAATGATGATTTAGGAAAGCTATCCAAACCTACCTGGTCCTGTGTGAAAAAGTAATTGCCCCCTAAACCTAATAACTGGTTGTGTCACCCTTGGCAGCAAGAACTGCAATCAATCATTTACGATAACTGGCAATGAGTCTTTCACATCACTGTGGAGGAATTTTGGCCCACTCAGAATTGTTTTAATTCAGCCACACTGGAGGGTTTTCGAGCATGAACGGTCTGTTTGAGGTCATGCCAAAGCATCTCTATCGGATTTCTATCCAGACTTTGACTAGACCACTCCAAAACCTTCATTCTGTTTTTTGAGCCATTCAAAGGTGGACTTGCTGGTGTGTTTTGGGTCATTGTCCTGCTGCATATCCCAAGTGCTCTTGAGCTTCGGGGCATGAACTGATGACCAGGCATTCTCCTTCAGGATTTTCTGGTACAGAGCAGAATTCATGGTTTCATCAATTACAGCAAGTCGTCCAGGTGCTGAAGCAGCAAAGCTGCCCCAGACCATCACACTACCACCACCATGTTTGACTGTTGGTATGATGCTCTTTTTATGAAATGCTGTGTTAGTTTTACACCAGATGTAACAGGATGCAATCCTTCCAAAAAGTTAAACTTTTGTCTCGTCATGAGTATTTTCCCAAAAGTCTTGGGGATCATCAAGATGTTTTCTGGCGAATGTGAGACGAGCCTTTGTGTTCTTTTTGGTCAGCAGTGGTTTTCTCCTTGGAACTCTCCCATGGATGCCATTTTTGCCCAGTCTCTTTCTTATTGTTGAATCATGAACACTGACCTTAACTGAGGCAAGTGAGGCCTGCAGTTCTTTAGATGTTGATCTGGGTTCTTATGTGACCTCCTGGATGAGTTGTTGATGTGTTCTTGGAGTAATTTTGGTAGGCCAGCCACTCCTGGGAAGGTTCACCACTGTTCCAAGTTTTCTCCATTTGTGGATAATGGCTCTCACCGCAGTTCGATGGAGTCCCAAAGCCTTAGAAATGGCTTCGTAGCCCTTTCCAGACTGATCGATGTCAATGATTTTGTTTCTCATCTGTTCCTGATTTTCTTTAGATTGTGGCACGATGTGTTGCTTTTTGAGATCTTTTAGCCTATTTCACTTTGTCGCACAGGTTTTATTTAAGTGATTTCTTGATTCAACAGGTCTGGCAGTAATCAGGTCTGGGTGTGGCTAGTGAAATTGAGCTCAGCTGTCCAAAAAATGTGGTTAATCACAGTTAATTCATGATTTAACAATCACTTTTTCACAGAGGGCCAGGGAGGTTTGGATATCTTTTTCCGCTTAATAAATGAAATCATCATTTAAAAACTATTTTAGAATAAAAAAAAATCATTTCCATTAAAGAGCTTACATACTGGTGGATTAACCATTACAGAAACATAAAAAATGATTTTGGTAATTACCAATACTGTTAATTTAGGATGGCTGTGGCATAAACCTTACACTGGGTGGTGGGCTAATAAATTTCTTAAGCACTGTGTATCCGTCTGCTTTAGTCCTTGTTGATAATTGAACTGGGGTGTACTATTGTCAAAAATGTTATGATTAACACATGTGGGCTTTGCACAAAGCAGCAGAGCTTCTTTTTATTTGTACAGAAGGTTTCATAGTTAATAGTTAAGAAAATGGCAATATTAACCAGTGATGTTAAGGGCTACACACAGGTACTTTGTGCATAACTGAATTAGACACAAACTAAATCCAACTGCTTGTTGTCATTTTTATTTATTTTTCCAGCTTTTCCATCTGCCTCCATTAAGATACAACCCTAAAGCACCATGGGAGGCGTGGCATTGGATACGGGTGATTCAGGGGTGAAGGCCCCAGATGGAGGCTGGGGCTGGGCAGTGCTGGCCGGCTGTTTTGTCATCACAGGCTTCTCCTACGCTTTCCCTAAAGCAGTCAGTGTCTTTTTCAAAGAGCTGATCAGGGAGTTTGGTGTCGGATACAGTGACACTGCATGGATCTCCTCCATACTGCTGGCCATGCTCTATGGCACAGGTAGGCTGCTGCAGTTATATAGTATTCACATGCCACAGTTTAACAGCTGAGTGGAAGCTGCAACATTATAAACATATTACCTTTATAACATATGACCTTTTAGAGCTATTATCCTTTTTTTTACTTAGACTAACTTTATGCACCCAACACATCAGTACCCTACAGAACTTTGGTTTTTTATTTTTTGCTTGTTCTGTCTCAGTACACTCATGAGGATTTTCCATAGACTATTTTGAAGTTAGTTACTTTTGATTAAACGTGAAACATCTTAACAGGTCTGAGGATTCTTCAAATAAAAGTAAAATAACATTCAAAGCTAAAACTTTTTTTTTTTTATCCTGGAGCTTTCTGTGTTGGAAACCATTATGTACCTATTGCAGTTTGTTTCTTTTTTTTAAAAAAAAAAAGATTTTTGCCCCTTTTTTGCCAGTCAATTCTAAACATTTGGCTTTAGTTGCTAGAAATATGTGTTATTTTCAAGATGAGGATCCAACATTGAACACTGGAGGCAGGCACAGAACAAAGAGAGTTTTTAAAGCTCATTCCAACAAGCTAAGTTCCCCAAAAAACACAGTCTGCAGACCTGGATCAATTGTAAAGTGTGAGGAGGGAACCGGTGGAACCTATGAAAGCAGGGCAGACAATCAGAAAGGAAGGTGAAACAAACAAAGGCAGGAAGTAAAAACTAAACCAGAAATATGACAAAACCAAACTTCAAAATAAAAATGGAAGTAACTTAAAGACAAACATTAAGCCAGAGGCAGGTGGACACAGAAGGCACGATATAACAGGGATACTATACACAGAGGAGTACAACAAAATCTAAGGAATGTGGAAGAAAGTATAGTATTGTGGAAAAAGTCTTGAGCCACCTCTCATTTCTTTATATTTTGCTAGGAAATGGGAAACAGGTGCAGCAATTTATGTGCAAACATACCTGGAAATACAATATATATGGTAAAAACAGAGTTTGTACATGTATATGACCACCTTTATTCTTCAACACAAGCTTTCTTGTAACTGCTTTAAGTAGTCTTCAGGAATTAGTTCTCCAGGTTTCTTAAAGGACATCCCAAAGCTCTCCTTTGGATGTTCACTGCCTTTTATTCCATTCTCTGTCACCATGATCCCACAGCTTTAATAATGTTGATGTCCGGGCTCTGAGGAGGCCAATCCATGACTGATAGTTTTCCACTGAGTGTTTTTCTATCCACTTGTGCCTTTACTGCATTGGCAGTGTTATGTGCAAAAATGAAACTGTTGCCAGTCTGGCATTTTCCAGATGGTATTGCATGGTGGATCAAAATCCAATGGTACTTTTCTGTGTTCAGAATTCCATCCATTTTGACAAGATCCCCCAACACCACTGGCTGAAATGCAGCCCCAAACCATGATAGGGGCTCCACCATGTTTTACAGATGGCTGTAGACACTCACTGTTGTGCCTCTTTCCTGACCTCCTCAGTACATACTAATGATGATTTGAACCAAAAATTTCAAATTTGAATTCATCACTCAATAAGACCTTTTGCTACTGATTTTCAGTCAATCTTTTGTGTAATTTGGCATATCTCAGCTATTTCTCCCTGTTTCTATTGCTGAAGAATGGCTTCTTGACAGCCACCCTTCCACTGAGACCATTTCTGATGAGGCTTGTGTAAACAGTAGATGGATCAGCTGAAGGGCCAGATGCATCTCTCAGGTCCTGTGTCTAAGAACACACTGCACACCATGCTGAGATATGCCAGGTTTTCGGCTAGTAGCTCTTTGGGAATCACCTTGTTGGTGTAAAAATTGTATTTTATGCCTGTCAAACAGTGTTATCTTTGGCATTTTTCATAGATTCAACTCAAGAAACAGGAACACATTGTGTGTTTTTGCGACAGGCTGCTAGCAACAAAGTGTTTCAAGATACAATTCAAAATAGTTTTTTTGCTAAGTTGTCTGTAATGTGTAGACACAACACTGGTTCATCCCTTGAGCTAGGTGCCTTTTTTGTGCTTAAATGAATCATAGGTCAGTGTTAAGTGTCTTAACAAACAAAACAAACATTTCTCTGAAAATGATCAGATACAAGGACTGGACTGAAAATGAGTCAAAAAGCAGTCAATGTGCAAAGAAAAACTTTGAAAGACCTTCAGAATGCCTGGAGAAAAATTACAAGAAAGTCTGGCTCCTTGGAAGCACAATATAAAGAAATGAGGGGTGGCTCAAGACTTTTGCACAGTACTGTAAGTGGGAAAAAAAGGGAAAGAAAAGTTCAAATTTAATGTTACCTCATTTTGAAAATTACTTTTCTGCTTATTCTAATCACATTGTCAAGTACATTGGTAATATTCTTGGCATGCAATTTTGAAATGTTGGGAAATGCACGTGTTTGCTAACTTATAGTCAAAAGATCAATATCAACTTCAGTTTGTAGGCTTCCAGAACCTGCAGAGATGTTTTATTTATGTGCTGTATCTCACAGTAATAGAAAGGCCTGACGCACACACTCGTACTATGTTTCACTCTGTCCAGGTCCCCTGTGCAGCGTGCTGGTGAACCGCTTCGGCTGTCGTCCAGTCATGATGGTGGGTGGCCTCTTTGCCTCTCTGGGAATGATCCTGGGCTCCTTTTCCACCAGTATCATCCACATCTACCTCTCTACTGGAGTCATTACAGGTCTGACTGTTTAAATGAACACATCTACATCTTTGTAATGTAAAATCAAGTTAAGAATAGATTAATGCATTCTTATAAGAATTATATTTTAAGGCTTTTCCTATATTTCGTTACATTTTAATCAAATTATTACGAGACCCCAGTTTGCACCCTGCTTGGACCTTCGTGTTTTGCACTTGTTTTCACTTTTTTCCCCACTCTGTTTAGTTTCCTTTTCACTGACTTTTTATTTTTGCTTTTAATAAGCTGGTTAGGGTCAGGCACTAAAAGGTGCTTTGTAAGGTGTAGGCACTTAAAGCTGCTTGGTTAGGGTTAGGAAATATTGTGGTTTGAGCTAAAATCCCTTCACCAAAGGACACTTTGTGTTTAACTGAGATACTCCTGCAGCTTTGACAATGAGAACACCCTGGTGTGTGGCCTGGGTTAAGGTTACAGTGAAAGTATACTCCACCAGAAGTGCTTGTTGGATCATTGAACAGCATTTGAAACCCTAATGTAGGTTAGTGGTACAGAGGTTACAAAGTAACACCACCACACTTTCAAAAACTGTCCAGTATTATAACGAAATAGGTATTTAATTTGGCTCTTTTCTGTTTCTTCCAGCTGCTTTCCCCTGCCTGAACATGTGGCTCTTATGATCAGCTATAGACTTTCAGAACATATGTCATACATGAACATATCTAAACTTTAGGGTAAGGTTAGGAACATCGTAAAAGGATAGATCCCATATTATGCATAAATGTAGGGAAAAAAATATTAATCAACACAAGTAAGTTAAAATAATAATAAATAATCTAAAACTTTCTTTCATTTGCTGCAGGTCTTGGATTAGCCCTGAACTTCCAACCTTCTCTGATTATGTTGAACCGCTACTTCAGTGAGAAGCGTCCTCTGGCCAATGGCCTTTCAGCAGCAGGAAGCCCTGTGGCCCTGTGCTGCCTCTCACCACTGGGCCAGATCCTTCAGTACCAGTATGGATGGAGGGGGGGCTTTCTCATTTTAGGCGGCATGCTGCTTAACTGCTGTGTGTGTGGGGCCCTCATGAAGCCTCTGGTCGCCCCAAAGAACCTCAAGGCCAAAGAATTAGAACAGGACAATGACAAGGAGACAGAGGGAGAAGAGGAGAAGAAGGAGAAGAAGCCGAAAGCCAAACTGCTGGACTTCTCTGTGTTCAAAGATGGTGGCTTTGTCATCTACACTGTGGCGGCATCCATCATGGTGCTGGGACTGTTTGTGCCTCCTGTGTTTGTTGTGAGTTATGCTAAGGAGCTGGGAAATGAGGACACCAAATCTGCTTTACTGCTTACTATCCTGGGCTTCATTGATATTTTTGCACGGCCCACTTGTGGTATAATTGCTGGACTAAAATGGGTGCGACCTCGCTGTGTCTACCTCTTCAGCTTTGCTATGATCTTTAATGGAACCACTGACCTGATCGGCTCACAGGTTGGTAATCGTGTACTTGCTTGAACTGGAAAAGAAAGCTTTAGCCCAAAATCTAAACATTCTAGATTTCTGTTTCTTCACTATTTCATGTTTATTTCCAGGCCAAAGACTATGCATCTCTCGTGGTCTTCTGTATCTTCTTTGGCGTCTCCTATGGCATGGTGGGTGCCCTGCAGTTTGAGGTTCTCATGACAATAGTTGGTACTGAGAAGTTCTCCAGTGCCATTGGCTTGGTACTCCTCATGGAGGCCATTGCTGTGCTGGTGGGGCCACCTGGTGCAGGTCAGTAAGCACAGTGCACATAGGACTCTAGGCCCTGTGCTGATGTTTTAGTGAGTTCTACATCATGTTGAATGTGTCTAGGTTCATTGTTTTGTTTACATCCTTTTTATTAGACCATTTAAAAGGATGATCTGTTTTATTTGGTATTTTATTGGCCAAACAGGTAGTCTAGAAAGAGGTCGGGTATTAGGTGCACAGTTGCAACTTTAGCAATTCTTCAACGCATTAATGCTTTCCACAAGTTTCAGAAACTTAACAAAATGTTCAGCAGCTTTTCAAGAAACTGAAGATTTAAAGCCTTGTTAAGATTAGTCAAACTTTTCATTACATCATTTTTGTGCTCATCTCTGCAGAATGAAGCCATTTAATATTAATTATTTCCTCGGGGTAATCTTGTGCTGTAGAACTTTACAGATGAACGCCTCCCCTCCAGCTGTCGTAAGAAAACACTACGCTACCTGACAAAGAACAAACAAGACAGATAAAGTTAGCAGCTAGCTGTTGGGCATAATGAAGCATTTAAATACTAAAGAGTGAGATACTTTTCTTAGGAGTGGGTGGAGACCAAAAACAGCTAAAAGTGAACTAAATATTACACCTACATTCCCTGTGTGGCCAAGTACAACTCCAGATAAATGCTATATCACTACTTTAGTTTAGATTTTTTTTCTTTTTTCGCACAAACAAAGAAATATCATCATCGTGTTACGCTGATATGCAGAAGTGAAAATATATTCTTGTTCATTTATGGATCATGGATTGCATGCGAGATGGTTAAATAATTTCCACAGCAACAATTTAGTTTGTTTCTTTATAAGGAAGCTGAAAAAAAATTTAACCAACAAAGTGACACCTCTTGGTATTCATGATATGAACTGTTAATCTGCTGGGTGTGTGTGTTTGTGCAAGAGCACACCTTCTTTAGAACAAAGAAAAAAACTTATTTTTTTCTTTTATGCAGACACATTTATAGTTTTTCTTTCTCAAACGCTTAAGAAAGTACAAATATTGCACAATAACGTGTTTCATCGATAGTTAAGAAAGACACAAGAGTTGTTTTTTCTGCTGTTCTATGTCTGCTGGATGTCAAAGGCTACTGTTTGTTGACATGGTTGAAAAAAATGATGCTGCTTTAAGTGTTAGCAAGTAGCCTACTATTACTAATGCTAGTATAGGCTACAGTCATGTGAAAAAGAAAGTCTATCACAGGACTCTATGCAGTCCTTTGAAAAACTCAGTGCACCCAATTCAATAGCTTGTAGAACCACCTTTAGCAGGAATAACTTGAAGTAATTGCTTTCTTAGTTATGCTGCTTCCGTTCATTGACGTTTGCGGCCATTCTTTTATGCACGGCTCTCTTAAGGTCCCACCACAGCATTTCAATCAGGTTGAGATCTAGACTTTGACTCGGTCATTGTAACACCTTGAGTCATCTTCTTCATTTTCAGCCATTCTGTTGTAGATTTGTTGGTGTGCTTGGGATCATTGTACAGTTGAATGACTCAATTTTGGCCAAGCTTTAGCTGTCAGACAGATGGTGTTTGACTCTAGAATACTTTGATATACACAGGAATTCATTTTCGACCCAATGACTACAAGGTGCCTGGGTCCTGTGGCTGCAAAACAAGCCCAAATCATTACCCCTCCACCACCGTGCTTGATAGTTGGTATGAGGTGCTGATATGCTGTGTTTGGTTTTCACAAAATATGGCACTGTGCATTATGGCCAGACATCTCCACTTTAGTCTTGTCTGTCCAAAGGACATTGTTCCAGAAGTCTTGTGGCTTGTTTATATTTGTTCAGTCTTCTTCTAACTGAACTTTAACATGTAGCATACTAACTGAAGCCTTACAGTCTGAGATGTACAGTGCTGTAAAAAAGTATTTGCCGCCTTCTGGATTTCTAAGTTTTTGCATATTTGTCACACTTACATGTTTCAGATCATCAAGCAAATTTTATTATTAGACAAAGATAACCTGAGTAAATACAAAATGCAGTCTTTAAATGATGATTTAATTTATTAAGAGAAAAAAAGGTAAACTTGCAATGAGTCTTTCGAACTGCAAAAACTTCTGTTTTTGTAGAGGCGGTCACACTTGCTGATGATCAGTGAATCAAATCCATTTGATTAGCAGCACCTTGGCTGCTATTTACCCTCTTAATTCCTATGGACCAGTAAGCTTGCACTTAGTTTTTTACAGGACTGCATAGAGTCCTGTGAAAACTTTCTTTTTCACATGACTGTATATTTACTTCATAAAAACTGTCCTGATGTTAGGTTTAGTTACTTTATGTTTGTCCACAATTTTACTTACATGAAGGTAAGTGGGTAATGAGTGCAGAAATCCTGGTAAATTTAAAAGGGTTCATAAACTTGCCACTACATGCTGTCAAAAGTAGTTTTTATTGTGTATTTAAACTATCATTGTCATGAGTGAAAAAAAAATCACTGCATTACTGAATCTTACATTGTATTCTCCTCTTTTTCAGGACGGCTGCTTGATGCCACCAAGAACTACATGTATGTCTTCCTGCTGGCAGGAAGTGAGGTGGTCCTCTCAGCTGTGGTTCTGGCTACCTGCAACTTCCTGTTTATCAAAAAGAAGCCCCCAGAGCCAACTCACAAGCTTGAGTGCATCACAGTCACAGATGACACCAAAACAGAGGTGTGCAGCAGGCCTGCAGAGCTGAACGACGAAGAGGAAAAGGGAGATAGAGAGGAGCAAGAGAAGGAGACGAAGAGGGAGGCAGCAGAAGAGTTAAAGGAGGAGGAGGAAAATCACAAAGAGAAAGTAGATGAGGTCAGGCCAAAGAGTGTAACAGTGGACTCACAGGAAGTGGAAAGGTTCTTGAAAGAACCACAACCAAATGGTGGCGTGGCCCCCAGTCCTGAAACATGCCTGTGAAAAAGGGTAGAAGACACTGGACAGGATTATTATCCACACAGCTCAGTGAAGTGTATGGGACCATGCCGTACTATACTGGATAGTTATGCTTTCCCCATAATGTAGTGTTTAATCCAGGTGTCTATGTCCAATATGGCTGATTAGTGTCACTGCCATATGTAATACTAATAGTTATGTAAGCAATATTTTATCTCTAAATGTTTTTAAGTGTGGTTAGTTGTCACAGCACTGCCTTGTGTATGCAGTTCATATTAAAAGCCACCAGCAAATAAAGTTGAGGGATAATTTGGACAAATATTCTGTATTTTTAGTGTCAACAAATCACACGGAAAGTCCATAAGTGCAATCTGGTGCAGTAAATGCAGTGTAAAAGGCTGCTTTGACTTGTGTTAAAGAGTCAGGAAAGCTTTTTGCTTTAAGTAGAATCACTGTGTGAAGTGAGCAAATCTCTTCTCTACCTGGTGTCTCCAAAGCTGAAAGTTATCTTCCCACCTGGTCTGTGCTGTCATCGTTGAGACAGATAAGATTGTGTTTGTAAGAAGAGTTTTTTAAAGGTTGTTGCTCATGGTAGCTTTGTGAATCTACTTTGGATTAGAAGCGGGGCCAAAGTATTCTTCACATTTTTGTTATGGTCTTACAGGCTGTTAAAAATGTGATGTTTAAAAGAATTTTCAGTCTGAAGTGCTTTTGGTTGAAGGTACAGTCTCTCTTGCCCTCCCGCACTATCACTCAGCAGATATTTTCAATGCACTGAAGTATAAGTGTTTGACTGTGGTTATCTGTTGTCAAGCTTAATGTGCTTATTGTGCTATTTGTCCCCAAAAAGCACTGAATTAAACTACAATACAAATAATATACAGATGGGATAGAGATAGATACAGTATGTCTGTGTGGACCAGAGGACTGCCTGAGATATGGCTTACTATTAGGATAAAACAGGCCTTGTTAAAGCATTGATTTACTGATTTACTGACTGGAAAGCTTTTTCCTCATGTTGCCTACGTGCTTCATATTTTCTGTACTGCTTGTAAGTGTTTCAGTGAAACAGAATATTAAAGGGGTTACTTTGTTTTTGTGTCATTTGTTTTAATTTTAATAAAAATATAGAAATGTAAGCAAAACCTGTGAATGTTAGAAAGATGGCAGAAAATATGTAAGGTACACCGAAGCTGTACAGAATTTTACTTCAAAATGATTTGGTAAAATAATTTTTTTTTGGCACAGAACTGTTGGGATTATGGTCAGAGATTGTCATAATTAGTACTGCAAGAAATGCATCATGTTTTGGTGGATTGTCCTGATGTCAGTCTCCTTCATATTGTGCATGTCTAAGGCTGCTTTTACTCTTTGTGTGATGTGTCATTTTAAAGGTGTTGCTCAGCGTGACAAATCCACCTGCTTCTGGAGTTTTCCTCTCCATCTTTCTGCTAATGGTATGGCGCACAGCTTTTTTGTTTTGCCTCACTCTAACAGCCACTTTCCAGAAAGCTGTTTTACAGTGAAGAGAAAAAAAAATCACTCAAATATAACATGTAGCTGGTGAGAATAATAAATGATTTAATAACTAAAGAATCATATTTTTTTCCTCAGATTTGGGTAGAGACCAAAAACAGAGCAGAGTGAATACTGCAACTACATTCCTTGAGTGCTAATCCTCTGCTGCTGTTTAGACATCCATTAGGCCTAAACAGTTTCCTGTTTAGACCTCTGCTGCTGCTTTAAGTGTTAGCAAGTAGGCTGCTTCTAGAAATCCATTTTGTTAGTGGTCTTTGTAATATTTAGATTCATACTGACCATAAGTATTAGTAAAAGCTCGGAACTGAATGGGACTGTTACCATTATTCAGGAAGCATCTATTTTGTTTTTATTGACGAGGAGACAGCACAGAATATAACACAACAGCTGGGTGAGCATTGGGAGCTGTCAGTATCCATGGTGATGGATGATTTCTCATGCAAATGAGAGTGAGTGGGACTTCATGTGCCACTTAGATTAGTAAAGGGCCATACTGGCTTTATTTGGATCATTTGAAAGGATGACTGGTTAGTAGGACAATCTACCACAACAGCAATCTACCTGCAATAAATGCTGGATAAAATATTTGTTGTTTCTTTCAAATGGTGTTTTGTTATATTTTGTGTTTGAACCAACAGACCATGTGGCTGAATATTATGCTATTATGCTCTTTATTTTGTGGCCTAATATAAAAACATGTGAGTGTGATTTGAATGTAGAGTATGCACATTTCTGCGTGAAGCTGCAGTTAAACAGTGGTTATGGGACAGATCATATGACAGTGAGGCAGAAGGTTCACATCTGAGCTTATAGATACACAAGCCCTACAGCTGCTTCAGTAACATGACATATATTTATTTTTATTCCATTAACTGTGTTTACGTGTTGACTGTTAATCCTGAAATGAAATGATGTCCCTGTCGAGTCACTTTAACGCCTTTCTACTAATTCCTGCTGAATGTCACTGATATCAGTCATATAAGACTAATCCAGATTTTCTGTTCTAAATTATTTTACCTATTGTATGGAAAACAGATGTGTTCTAATAGAAAAATAAATCTACTGGCAACTGTGTAAGTGTCTTGACTGTAAAAATGTCATAACAAACCAAATCACCTACCTGTGTCCAAGAGCCTTCACACCACCACTACCATGGCAGGCACTCTGCAACAGCAGCAGTCTCCACTAAAAGGATAATGTCCTCCACCAAACCCAAAGACAGGATAAAAGATGAACTTTTCCACCCTGATGTCACCCACTGGTTTTGAGCTCCACATTTAAAAGCATCAATGTTTTGGCTGCAGCCATGTTGGTTTTTTGGAGCCAGAAGAGACCACATTTGGAGAAAAGGGTGGATTGCTAAGGTTTCGTCTATCTCTAAGTAGTTTGGTTATCAAGCTGCATCCTTAAAGTGTAAGAGTACAATACATAGACATACATATCTGCTAATTAGTCATAAGTAACAGACTAATGAAACACTAGAATTTCAATCACCAAAACTGAAACACAAATTTCTTGGTCTGTACCACACTACAAGCCATATTATTAATAATCAGATAATTCTATTAAAATGTTTCAAAAGTTCCAACTGAAGGGCCACTTACATCTTCTTTTGTCCTCCAATTGTCCAGTTTCCTCAAATTTTTTAAGGACACACTGCACACCACGCTGAGATATGCCAAGGTTTTAGCTAATAGCTCCTTGGGAATCGTGTTGGCGCAAAAATACAAACTTTGTTATCTTTGGCATTTTTTTGTACATTCAGCTAAAGAAATGGGAACACATTATGTGTTTTTGTGGCTGCTGGTAACGAAGTGCTTAAAAATACAATTTAAAATTGGTTCTTTGCTAAGTTAGGTGCCTTTTTTGTGCTTGAATCATTCATAGGTCAGTGTTAAGTGGCTTAACAAACAACAAAAAAGATTTCCTCTGAAAATGGTCAGGTACAAGGACTGGACTGAAAATGATCAAAAAAGTAGCCAATGTCCAAAGAAAAACATTTGAAAGACCTTCAGAAAGCCTGGAGAGCTATTGCTCAAGAGCACTTTTAAAAATTACAAGTAAGTCTGGCTCCTTGGAAGATCCTGGCTGGCTCCTTGCCTCAAGACCTTTGCACAGTACTGTGTAAGTGCCTTCCAAAGGTAGGCTATGCTGTGAAGCTGATATTTTTCTGACTTCATACATTTAAATTTGAGATGATAATATAACACACAACAGATCAGTGTGGCTTTAGTTTTTATTTCATGGTACTTATGTGCAAATACCACATGTGTGTACTGTTAAAATACTTTTAAATA
>VUQI01060418.1:1769-12671 GCA_015106735.1 Paratilapia polleni | reverse complement strand
ACTTTCAGAACCAGAGATTACAAGCAGCAGATTCAGCTTGTGGAAGCCAGTTGAGGGGCAGCCAGTCAGAAAAAATGTGTTGTTTAATGGAGGCAGCCTTCCAGAGACAGGAGCTAAAACTGAGCCAGTACAGCACAAACGTTCTTCCTTCACTGTGATCAGTTTTAATTTCTACTGCTGATTTCATGCTGGTCTGACTCCAGTCTAACCAGTGCAGTACTGAACTGTGAGCTCACTGAACTGGTGGGCCTGACTAAGTAAGAAGTATCTGAAAGGTTTTTCTCACCACACACTGGTCACAGTCCCGTCCGGTCACCAGACGTTTACAGAAACAACTTCCTGTTTCACTGTCACAAGGATTTCCTCCGGGAAGTGTTCCCAGCGGGCTGCAGGTGCACGCTGCAGTGACACACACGGTAACACACACGAGCATGTCTTCTTGCATCATACAGATACTGTAACACATGGTAGTGATGTGGGGTACTGCTGGAGGTGCTGTGTGAGTATCTGTGTGGCTTGTTTAGGTGCTGCAGGTGTGATGCATCTTGTTTCACAGGTGTTTTGTGATGTTTCATACCTTTACAGCCTTCAGGCTCGTCACTCAGCCCGTAATGCGCCTGCTTGCAGCGCTCGCAGCGTTCTCCCTCCACGTTGACTTTACAGCGGCACTGACCAGTGATCAGCCCGGCTCGGACGTCTGTCATCCCGTCACAGATTCCTCCGTTCAGAGAGCCCACAGGGTCGCAGTTACAGGCTGCAGAAACAGATGTTCTTCCTGGTTACAGCTGCAGGAAACGGGTTCAGGTTTAACCCCAACACTAACCCTAACCCACGGGAGTGCCTTTACTTTGAAGGACATCTCACTAAAATAACACTGAAAGAACGCCATTAATAGCACCTGGGTGTCTTCAGGTGTGAACAGAGAGACTCTGATATGAGATGACTTCATGTCCGTCTGTCTGTCCCACACTCTGATCCACAGACCGACCTCCGAATGACAGACACAAATGTGTTTCATATACTGTGAATCCTTTGAGCTTCTCTACATCGCCACCATCAGCTCAGATACAGCTGTCAACTTCATTTGTACCAAAGTTCTTCTAACACACATGGAAATACAGTAGATAAGGCAAAAACAAGAGTTTGTACGATTCTAACGAGCTTGAAAGTGAATATTTGTTCTGACCACCTTTCTTCAGCACAGCCTGAACTCTCTTAGACAGTTTTCTATCATTTCTTTAGGTAGTCTGCAGGAATAGTTTTCAGGCTTCTTGAAGGACATTCAAAGCTCTTCTTTGGATGTTGGCTGCCTTTTGTTCTGTTCTCTGTCAGATGATCCCACACTGCTTCAATAATGTTGAGGTCCGGGCTCTGGGGAGGCCAGTCTATGACTGATCGTGTTCCACAGTGTGTTTTTCTGTCCAGTGTTATGACCCTAGCAGGGCCTGCTGTGACTTTGACCCAGTGGGTGTGTCTTCCTCTCTCTCCAGCCTCAGGGTGCCACCCTGGTGTACAGCTGTTTCTACTCAGCGATCGGGCTGAGTACTTAAGGCCAGAGAGAGGAGAGCTCCAGTGTCAGAGAGCCTTTTTAGTTTGCAGCTTGTGAGCTGTGTGTGTTGTGGCTGCTTAGTCCTGCTCTGTGGCGAGGATGGTGTTTTTGGTGATTTAGCTTTTTTAATGTACTCTTTTGTTTGGTGACCAACTTCTAGGCTTTGTTATATCTCTTCTCCTTTAGTGGTGATAGCGGCTTGTCTGTCTTTTTCTGTTTAATTATTAATAAAAACCTTTACTTTGACAATTTTGTCTCATTTCTCCTTTTTTTTTTTAACCCTGACACTTTTTGTACTTTCCCACATCTCCTGGACCTTTCTAGGGAACGTAACACCAGGTATGCTTTGGCGGTGTGTTTGGGATCATTGCTGAAAAATGAATCTGTTGCTATTCAGAGGTTTTCCAGGTGGTCTAATTATAATGTCAATAATCACAGGGACATTGAAACTGCTGCTGTATAGAATCACCATCAAACCTGATAAAAACCTTTTTTAAAGTTTGCTGATTTTTTCCAGAATATGTTTTAATAAGATTTTTTCTCCTGGAAGTTAAACGTCTACCTCCATCTTTGCTGTTACTGAACTCTAACAGAGATTTCAGTTCAGGACTCTTTCAGTGTCTCTCTGTTAATACAGCATTACGTTCACCCACAATCCCCTGCTCTGTGTCCATAAAGAAAGACATGTAGTGGTAGTTATGACAAAGGTGCTGGTTATAAAACCCTCAGAGACAAATGTGCAAGCTGTGACTTTATGATGTTTGAATAAAGTTGACTTGATCTTCTGTAAGGAAGGCAGGTCTGAGCATGAATGAAACCACAAACCTTCATGTGTCACATCAACAACACACCTCCTCCATGTTTGGTCTCATATTCAACCTTTAATCTTCTTCCAGCTGACAAAACAACCTCCATCCACGTCTGCCCGTCTCTTCTGGAGCTTTTCATCAGGAAATATGACCCTCCTCAGAAAACAGCTTTGCTTCAACCCAGAATTCATTTTCATTGTTAACTTTAAAGCAAACCTGGGCAAAAAGTCCTTAAAGAACCAAGAAAAAAAAACCCATCCAGATTCTGCTGAAGAAGACCATGTAATCATGATCAAAAGATCCAGAAAACAAGGGAGACAGTTTGAACTTTTAGCCTCACGTCTGAAATAATGGCAGCTTTAAAGCTGTGAGGCAAAAGGAGAAATCTTTAGATTGAATCTGTTTGCGGAGATCAAAGGCTGCTGCTAAATCTTTACAGACAGTTACGTCATAAACCACCAGAGGTTTATTAGTTTTTTTAGCTGTGGACCTTGTTCGGACTGCGTTTCTACCATTTTATTTGAGTTAAACTGGCCTTGGACTCACGCTGGCAGATGTTGGCGTCTCTGATGTCTCTCTCTGGATGTTGGTAGTAAAACGGTTTGCACTGTTCACAGTTGTTTCCAGCTGTGTTGTGCTGACAGTTGTCACAAACTCCTCCACTCACGTTCCCTGAAGCCACGAACGCCGCCACATTGAAGTGACATGAGTCCGAGTGCTGGTTACAGTTACACTCTGAGGACACCACAGAAGAAGAAGGGCGGACATTCAGTTATGAGACGACAGATTTTTGTGAAAAAGTCACCTGTTATCAGACTGTTGGTCTATCTGCTGCTGATCGAGTGTTGATTAATAAGATTTATACAGAGTGATACATGACTTCAGGTTAAATCAGTCCCAGTCCTGCAGAAACCAGTACAGACAGTGTTTTGACCAGTATGGACCAGTGTAGACTCACTCTTGCAGGCGTTGGTGTTGCGTCCCTCAGCTGGTTTCCAGGGGAGGTCGTGGTAGAAATCCTGACACTGTTCACAGTTCAGACCTTTAGTGTTGTGGTTACATAAGCAGTGACCATGAACCTGAAGCACAGACATTCACATATACATATAATCAATAATTAATCAATAGTCATATCTGACAGTTACATTGCTGTTCATAAACTGGATTTTTATATATATTTAGTCCTTTTTCTGTTGTGCTGTGTTTTTTTCCTTTTGTCTGTTTGTGTAGCTTTATAATTTTTGGAAGCTTTTGATAGTTTGCTTTCTTAACCAGCTCAGCCTTGAATAACAGATTTTAATGTTTAGGGGCTTCCTGGTTGATAAAGTGAACACAGGAAACAATCACCATTAGTAGTCTTTCGTCTTTTGTGGTCCAACAACCAAAATAACCCCAGCTAGCCCTTTAAGAACCATTTTCACCAAATCTGAGAACATTGTCTTGAAGGAGGGTCCACCAAAGTCTACTGACCTCCTTCAGGACTCAACCAAGCATCAACCTCCAGGGCTGAAAAATGAAGCCAACGCTAAAGCACCAAAAACCAATGGATGACATCATGGTAGATGAATCTATCTGCCCCCCTTCAGTCCTCACCATGCCCTCTGTTATCTGACCAACTCCGTTGACAGGGGTGCACTCAGAGGCATGTCCGTAGCAGAAGCAGTTTCCTCGGACCACCACGTCGTAGATGGCGTAGTAGTACTTCTCTTTGATCTCCATACGAGAGTCCAGCAGGTTGTCTCGAGCGTGTGCAGTTTGGTGAACTTCACCCGCAGGTTGGTGATCTGTAGCATGTCTAAACAAAGAACCAATAACTCATCAATAACCCTGTGCTTATTCAGACTTGGGTCACATGACATGAAAAAGGAGACATACTCCGGGTTCGGGGACTGTAGGGGTCGTCGATCCTGAATGCCGGATCCAAAACTCTGAAAATCACCTGGAAAAAAAACAAGAGACATTTGACCAGATTTTAGCAGCAGTATTAGCAGTAATGTTAGCTGTATTCACAGCAGTAGTAGCGCTAGTACTGATAGTAGCAGAAGCACCTCTCCCTCAGTGGATGGCTCAATGTCGGAGTAACGTGAGTCACAGATGACATCGTCGACTTTCCGCATTGGACCCTGGGAAATGGAGGGGAAGGATGTCTCACAGTCGTAGGCAAAGTAACGGTAAACCTGCCACGACTTCCCAAAGTCAGCTGACCGCTCGATCACCATGGCAGCAGGTCGAAATGTCTGAGGGCAGAAAAACAAAGTTGGAAAAACTGAAGATCATGTGATGAGGGTGATCACATTGTAAAGAAAAGGTCTTTAAACTTCCTGTTACTGGAGTACATGCTGTGTCCTTTCACATTATTTAAACAACTCATAAATCACTGTGTGCACCTGCTTCTTCAGGCTAAAAGAGACCAGCACCACCTGTAAATTGACTTTATACCCAGAATCCCCTGCTGCGTGTACCTGTGTAGAACTCACCTTGAAGGTCATGATGAGATGCGTGAATTGAAACTCGGCCTCTAAGTTCAGCTGGATGGTGACGTTCTCCAGACCTGCGGGCAGCAGAACATCAGTGATCAATACGCTATAGATCAAATATCCTGTCTGTACTCCACATCAGTTGAAGAGGCAAGTGTTGTGATATCAGTAATCAATAATCAATAATATGCTGCTGTACAGAATTACCATCAAAGCTCACACAATCAGATCTGAGCCATTAATAGGAGACTAAATCTGTGTTTAAGAACCGACAGCACTCTAAAGAAAATGGAGTGATGCCCAAAGGTAACAGCTGGATAACATCTGTATTCACTGTCAGAGAAGAATGGTGTTAAAGGAAGGCCACCACAGAGGAAACCACTGTCCTCCACACAAACCCTCCAGGTAACAGGTTTGGAAAAGACCAAAAAAGGTTCTGCACACCAACACCTGATGCAGCTCTGAAGCATGGTGGAGGCAGCTTCACGGTTTGGAGCTGCTGTGTGGACGCCTTCAATCATGGAGGGAGCAATGAGTTCAAACTGTGTGAAGAAATGTTCTAGAAGAGCATCAGAGTAGCAGAACGTGAGCTGAAGCTCGGGAGAGGTCGGCTGATGCAACAAGACAACGAGCCGAAGCTCACGAGGAAACCAACAACAGGAGGGATGAAGAAGAAAGTTCCTATCAGAGTCCTGATATTAACTCTGTGAAGCACTGATTGATCAATCAGTCATTCCAAAAATATTGACAAGGTGAAACAGTTTGTTCCAGTCTCATCAGCAGGAAAAAATCTGATGGAGGTTGCTGCTGCTTTTTCCAGGATGTCAGGGATTACCCAGGGTCCAGCTGTCTGTTTGGTCTCAGTTCATCACACTCAGGTTGAGATGAAGATCTGAACACATTTGATGCAGAAATATAAAAGGTTCACTAAGTTTTCAGTAGCTGTATGAAGTTTCTTCTGTAATTACATCAAACTATCTGAAAACAGGAAACTCTCTGTTTGATGAACCTGTACAAACGTTCCTGTGTCTCACTTTGATCAAGCGTGTCCTCCTCCACACAGCTGGGACTTTTTAAACCTGAACAGCAGATAAAGTGAAAAACCTCTCAACCCCCACCCCTAAAAACTACTACATGGCCTCCGGCAGGGACCTGCCCCACAGCTTGAGAACCTCTAATCATGGAGGAGTGGAGGACAGAGGGTGATAAAACACAGCCCTGAAACATTTTTATTGGTTTTCCTCTAACAGTGAATAAGTGTGTGAAGCCCTCAGTCCAATCCGTCTCACTTCTAGTTTAAACCTGTAACAACAAGTCTGACCTTTGACCTCTCTGAATGTTCTTCCTACCATTCTCAGACTGCCACCAGGTTTTCAGTCTGTTCGGGGCGAACGTGGTGACGACGTTCTCAATACGATGGCTGTTGGTCTGATTGGTGAGCTTGTCGTAGGGTGCCGCCGAGTCGCACACAAAGCACTTCTTCTCCTCCTGGTTAATGAGACAGAGGAGGGAGGAAAGGGTTAATGGGGAGGTGAATTCCTAAGATTCCTCTCTGCTGGGTCACTGGAGATAAGAGGAAACTTTCTGACCACACATTTCTAACAGGTTAAATCTCTGAAAAGGATTCACTTCAAAACCAAACATCTGATTTCACATTAAAGACTTTTACTGTTAATGAGAAACCTTTATGAAACATTTCCACAACCATTCTGGAACATTTCAGTTATTTACAGATGTCAGAAAACCGTTTGTTCTCGCTGCATGAATCTCAGGCGGTCTGATATATTTCAGCTGTTCTAACTTCTCACAGAGACAAAAACCAAACTCAGATGAGTCAGCACAGTGATTGCTGATCAGGCACAAAGGTGGACAGATGAGGACTTTTTCAGGTGATTTCTGGACAAACTAAAAGCTTTTAGAGACTCCAGCAGCTTCTGGAAATCATAGCTCGATGTTTTCCAGGGATGTTTGCGAGATCTTCTGGATTCAGGCTGGAATTTATTCTGTAATCTTCTTCTATGTTTCTAGCAGCAGGGTTGAAACAGCTGAGAGACTCTTCTGCTCTGTTTCTGCTGTTTAATGATCCAACCAGAATAACTCCATCCATCCATCCTCAAACATTGGAGAAAAACATGCTTTGAACTGAAGCTGCAAGCCATCATGTAAACGCTGATTTAACCCTAGAACACTAACATTGGGTGATTTTCACCCATGCGATTGTGGTTATATGATTTTCACTGCATTGCTGCTGTCTAAGTTGCATGGGTCCTTGGGTAGCTTCAGGCTGCTCACTGATGTCACTGAAGAGAAGTGTGTTTCCCTGCTCCCATCCCTGGTTTTTTCAACAGGCACGTGTTTGGGTGATTTTCACCTGATGTTAGTGATGGTGTTACAAAAATGTACATTAGTATTCTAGGGCTAAGCTCTCACAGAGACAAGCATTATAGGAGTTCAATCGGCACAGAGGCTACACACAGCACTTAGCCTGATGGTGGTGATGCTATGTGTAGCTAGAGTGCTGATTGGTTGAAAGGTTGTCTTGGTTACAACAGCAAAATTTATAAGACTCAAAAATAAAAAACTTAAATCAATAACAAAAGCAACAGAACCGTATAAACTACAGACTGCCAACGAGGGACCAACGCAGGGCCAATGTGGGACTAAAGCAGGGCCAACATGGGGCCAAAGTAGGGCCAGTGCGGGGCCAATGAGGGACCAACGAGGGACCAACGCAGGGCCAATGCAGGGCCAGCTCAGGGCCAGTGCGGGTCCAACGCGGGACCAAAGCAGGGCCAGCACAGGGCCAACACGGGGCTACGTTGTACGATAAGACAAATGGACACACTGCTGTATCACTGCATCTGAGTTTAGACACACCACTGCCCCCATCAGGCCACACTGTGAGTTACAGCAGTGTCCTCTAATGTCTCTGATGTTCCTGCTTTAGACAGTGGTCAGACATTCATTATTTCAGAGCTCGGGTCTCTGCTGACTCTGGACATTAAAACATTAGAAAGCACATGTATGATATATGTTATTTTCTACATGTATGATGTATGTGGTGTTTCTTGTTGTTTTTGTGTATTGAAGTCATTTCCTTTTCATTTGACGCTCTGTGAGGTTGACATTTGCCTCAAACATTAAAACCTGACATTCACACTGAGCATGCTCGGTTTATTTACTACCTGATTGGATGAAAACAGTCTGACCTTTGACCTATAAAGCTTGCTGTGTTTTCTCCACAGGAACATCTGGACAAACATCTGTCTGCTCTCAGAGCTTAGTGTTTCCTTATAGGGAGCTCATTTTACACAGGAAATGCTTCAGACTGTAACACACACACACACACACACACTCTAACTAAACACACAGAGGAAAATTCATCCTGAGTCCTTCACACAGAAATCAGTCCACAGGCTGTTAGACACATCCACACCATAGCTGAGGAAGTTTTTAAGTTACAGTCTGTTCAGTATTTGTGAAAGATGCTACAAACCCAACCTTAACAGTTATGTGTTTATGATTCTTGAGTTAAATGGACTGGTACTTATAAAGCACTTTCCTACCAAAGGACACTCTGACACACAGACTGGGGGAGCCGGGGATCGAACCACCGACCTTCTGTTCAGCAGACTATCTGCTCGACCTCCTTAGTCACAGTTGTTTTCATTACTTCCTTTTTAAAGATGTTTCTGTCTGCTGCTCGTTTACTTCTTCTCGGGTCTCTCTGGACAGATTTGAATCTCAGGGATCCTCAGCGATAATCTGATTAAAGATTAGAGGAAGTTTACCTGTAGGTGGCTGACGATGCAGAACGGTTCGGGTCGGTTCAGTCCACAGGTGGAGGTGGACGACAGCTGGTGGGCTCGGCCAATCAGAAGGTCTCCTGTTGCTGGGTAACAGCTGCCTTCAGTGCACAGGTCACTGAGCTCTGGTTGGCTAACATAATCTGTGGTCCCGCCTAAAGAAGCCCCTCCCTCCTGGGCACAGGTAAACACCTGCAGACCTGAGAGAAAAGGCTTTTATTGTGAAAATCTGACAGATGGAAGCAGGATTTATGAGTCTTATAAAAACTGAGCCCTGAAGCCCCGCCCACTGAAAACACATTTGTCTAATGATGGTTTTATTGTTCTGCCTGTAGCTGATTAGAGCCTAAAGGATCAGTGTCTGCTGGCATTACACTGGCCTACAGCAGCATCAGAGCACATGATGTTTGATACGTTTTTACAGAAGTAATTCTATAGTTCGTCCAGCAGAGCAGCTTTGACTTCACTGTTTAAGATACTGAACAGACGGGGGGCGGAGTCAAGCGGTGTCTCGTTTGGTAACCGGTTTGTGAAGTGAACAAATCATTTGTCAGTTTTGACTGCAGCTCTAAAATAAAGGGAAAGTGAAATGTGAGCAGAGGATGGAAATCAGCTCGAGCTGTGACTCAGACGGTGAATCCACGCCTCAGACTAACACACTGTAACTGCTTCATGAGAACATGTGGATCTCCTGCAGGTTCAGTGTTAGAATAAAGATCCAGCAGACAGATGGAGGAGATGCTCAGAGGATGAAGGAGCTGGTTCACTGGGTTTGGATCAAACATTCAGACATTTCAGGAAAAGCTCAGAGAGACAGTAGAGGAAATGATTTCTACAGAAACTGAAGCCAAAGCTGTTCCTGCTGGGTTTGAATCCAGGAGGACAGCATCAGAATAAAACAAACAAACATTAATGAAGCTCAAAAGGATAGCAGCAGTGATTTGGAAAAAAGTTTCACACCGGATAAAAGAAACGATTACAAGCTTCTACAAAGACGAACACAGAAACAGAGATCTGAAAAGGTTTGAGGACCTTTTCTTGAAATCTGTGACACATGAAGATCTTGAAGAGAATCTGTCATGGTGTCCTGCGCTGGTGTCGGTTTTGTCTTCTCCCTCATCTTTATCTCTCTCTCTCTGTGTCTCTGTTTGTGGGCAGAGCTACCCTCAGACTCACCTGATGCTCATCATGTACCTGCAGTACGTAAAGCCTCAGTCACACAGGTTTAGAGACTGGTCGGCGACCTGCAGCAACAGCTAAACAACAGAAATTCAAATTTTCATTTGCTAGGTGGTTTTTCCCCTAGCAACCGATGGTTGCCACTGGTTACCGACCGTTCTCTAGGCCTGTGTGACTGCGTGGTGTGAACACCGGCTCGTTGCAGCAGTTATAGCTGCAGAGATGTTACTGAGTACCTGAGTGCATGTTTGTCACCATCAACTCTCTCTGTGCGCTCCAGGTTCCCACCGTGTGCCATCCGTCCCACCTCCTCATTGCTCAGGTCCTCCACCTACACCTCAACACTCGCCACACACAGTCTGCCCCTCGTCTGGCAAATCCTTGTGTTTGAATCATCACTAAAACCGAACTTTTAATCTGAGCTCTGTGTCTGCATTAGGGTCCAACAGCTCTCTGAGGACACTTTCGCAAACTGATGCCATGCAGCACGGCGCTGCAGAGGTCAGCTTCCTGTGTGGAGTCTGCATGTTCTCCCGGTGTGTGTGTGGGTTCTCTCCGGGTTCTCCGGGTTCCTCCCACAGTCCAAAGACTTGCCCGTGAGGTTAACAGGTGATTATAAGTTGGCTGTAGATGTGAATGGTCGTCTGTCTCTCTGTGTTAGCTCTTTGTTGGTGACCTGTCCAGGTGTACCCCACCTCTCGCCCTATAACAGCTGGGATAGGCTCCACCCCCTGTGACTCTGAATGGGAAGAACAGTTAAGAAGTTGGATGGATTTGTGCATCTTGCTGCGGATGTGGTGCGTTATCGCTGGAAAAAGAGGAGCAGATTTTCGCTCATTTTGGTGTTTGTGTTAAAAATGTGATAAAAATATTTTTCTGAACTCTACAAACAAGAGAAAAAACCAACAACAGTGCAGGACCCGGGTCAGACTGAGGCCTGCAGAGTTAGGAAGAGGAGGAGGAGGAGGGGGGAGGAGGAGAGGGGGGGGGGGAGGAGGAGGAGGGGGAGGAGGAGGAGAAGGAGGAGGAAGAAGAGAAGGAGGAGGAGGAAGAGGAAGAGGAGGAGGAGAAGAAGGAGGAGA
>VUQI01060417.1:5159-17071 GCA_015106735.1 Paratilapia polleni | reverse complement strand
AATTTGAGGAAACTGGACAAATGGAGGACAAAAGAAGAAGTGGCAGGCCTAAAAAACTATCTACAGCAGATGAACAGTATCTGTTTCCTTAAGAAACAGGAAAAATCCAGCAAAAAAAAAAGAAATTACACAAGACCTGGACTGAAAATCAGTGGCAATAGGTCTCATGGAGTGATGAATCCAAATTTGAAATTTTTGGTTCATATCATCATTATTGTGTATGTAGGAGGTCAGGAGAGAGGTACAACAGTGAGTGTCTATAGACATCTGTAAAACATGATGGAGGCTCTGATTTGCGGCTGTATTTCAGCCACTGTTGCTGTGTCAAAATTGATGGAATTATGAACAAAGAAAAGTACGGTCAGATTTTGATCCACCATGCAATATCATCTAGAAAGCAAGCAACGGCTTCATTTTTCAACATGACAGTGATCCCAAATACACTGCTAAATGCAGTAAAAACACACTTAAATGGAAAAACACACAATGGAACAACAACAGTCATAGATCGGCCTCCCCATCCAAATATGAGCCGTGTGTAGCTCATATTTGGATGAGCTACACACAGGCTCTGGTGAGATCAGTGTAATGGGCTTTCAATTGATTAATGAAGCAAACATTAGTAATGTTGTAAAAATGATGCACACCGTGCGGAAGAAAAAGGCATGTGTAAAGACCTAAGTGACTTTAGTAGTGGCTCATTACTAGAGACAAAGGTCCAAAAAAGCAAAGATTATGGGATGCTTCCAGTCAGCAGTGGAGGAACAAACCATGATCCGGTGACCGGTTACTAACATCTTGGAGCCAGACACCCAATGACACCTTGAGAGTTCCTGAACACACCAGTTAATGTAATCATTAAAAAAATGGCACAGCTGTAAATCTGCCTTGAGGTGGCTGTACTCAAAAACTGCATGAAGATGGCTTAAAGCAACATGAATATCCTGAAATAGATGAGCCTTAATCAGTGATTATCTGTAAATGGACTTTTAAACAGGCTGTCCACTCAAGATCCCCGTTTCACCTGACAGACCCTCAGCCGTTTTTGGGAAGAACAAAAAATTGCTGCGCCCTGGTGTGTAAAGATGAGAGAGAAGCATCCACTAAATAGTGACTCAACACTGTAAATGCTTTGAGTTGCTATCTAGAGTAAATAAATGTATGAATTAAATACAGACTAGGAGTGTGCGAATACCAATGCAAACATGTATTTTGTATTTATAATAATTTAAATCACTGTGTAGAAATCCTTTTCACCTTTTCCTGTTAAAAGGTGTATTTCCACTGGTGCAAAACAATAAAACTTGACTGAGAGAATACCTTTATGGTGACTGTCACAAACAAACAAACCACAGATTATTATTGTATGGGTAAAATGCTAATAAGGTAGTAAGATTTGTTATAATACAGGAAAGTTTAGTATCTCTGCCAAAGTAACAAAGTGTGTATCATCTGTGACAGGTAAAACAGAATATGATTTGTGAGTAAGGATGGCAGCACAATATGTTACTTTGTGATACAGTCATCCCTTTAAGCAGGGTTGATTGTAGCTATGAATCTTTCTAAAAAATTCATAAGATCCATTTCACAAATGACCAAGCCAAGCATGTGCCTGTATCTAAATAGCAAAGAGAGAGCGAGGCGAGGCGAAGATCTATAAGAGGAGCCCAAAGCCAGAGGAAGGAGTACAAAATGACAAAGATTTATTCTCAGCCATGATCAAATATTTATGCTGAGGCATTCAAGTAAAGTTACTTTTTGTGTTCTGATTTAATGAATGATTTGAGCAGTGGCAGTGCTGGGAGGCACAGATGTTGGGTTTGCTGAAGCCTGCGCTAATGCCCATTCAGGGGTCTGTGTGGTCATGTGTCAGACTGCAGCAGGATCAAAGCAGGAGTAGCGCCATTGTGACGATCACAGCACAGAGGAGTAAATGGTAAGTACTTCCACAGCCCCAGAGGTCTCCACTGGGCCATTGCTAGGGAACATGAAGTGAGAAAGGGAGGACATTCAAACTATATTAACATGAAGTTACTGTAGACAAAACCTGCAGAAGAAAATGTGTTTGCAGTCCTCTGTAAGTTAAAGGTACATTTATCCAATTGAAAGGTGACATAAAATCATTGGCCAACCTGCCTTTAAAGCACAACGTCAGCCCAATATCTCTTTTTTCATCACATGCCAGAATGTTGCCAATCACTCCATTACAGAGAAGCCACTTTACAATAGGCCTGCTTATGGTGGGATTGATCCAATATGACAAAGCCACAGTCAAAGGAAATGGATCCCAGCAGTGCAGTGACTCTCCCATTCTCCCTCTGGCATCCTCTGAAACATTAATGACCCCAAGCTGAATCTGATCTGGCCTTTTTCACTCACTGTTTTTTCTTTACACAGATCTGTCTACCCACTAATAATAGTCACTCTGAGGTAAACTAAAAAAAAAAAAAAAGAACTATTGATTAGCTGTGTCATCAATATGCTTTAATTTTTAGGATAATGTAATGAAATGAAATGTCAGGAGGTTAAATCTTCACAAAATTAATAAATCAGGGACCTAAGGAATAATGGAGTATCTGAAAGACTTCATAAAATAGCAAGAGAAAATATTCCAAATGAAGCTGTAAAGTCTGTAAATTCAGTGAAGGGTTCAGATCAGATGACCTGAAAGGGAGTTGTGAGTGGGCAGGAAGTGCCAAGAGACATCTATGGCAGGTGAAACAGAAATTCTAACACTTGAGCGAACACTTAAATGGATAAAGGGAGTTTGAAAAAAAAAGGCTAAAAGCCTCCACCACTTTCAACAAGACATTGGTACCCAAAACACAGTGTGTCAGCATCTTTAAACACCGGAGAGAAGAGGAGATGACAAAATCATTTTGACAGCCAGTTCACATGTAACATCTCCGATTCATCCACCTTGGGGAGTTGCTGGGCAGTTTTACCCAGCTGCTGGGGGAAACCAAGCCCTGTGTGTTATAGCAGAGTGGGCAGGGCCATGCTTGTGTGCCGCGGCATGCACCACTTATTGATCAGAGTCAGACAGGGTGTCAGTCTCCACAGCCCAGAGATACAGCCAGCAAGTAGCATTTATCTGTGTGTATGAAGGTGTCCACTCTGTGTGTATTGATTGGGAACAACTCGACACTGGGAATTGTCATCAAAATGCCGATTTACAAAAGGTTGAGCAGGCGGTGATGAAGTCTGCATGCATGGTCCACGAGGTATGGATTTGTTGATGCAGTTCCCCAGCGTCGATCTATACCAGTCAGATGCTGCAGGTCAGGAAACACAGAGGTGTCCAGCCTGGGCCTTTGTCTCACCTTGGGAGCTTTCAACTCATAGTATACTGGTAGATAAAGCTGCTTTATGGCATGTTGAAAGATGTGAAAAAGGCTGGACGACATTACAGCAACAGCCTTTGCCAGAGCACAAACAGATGTTCACTAAACACACTCAGACCGCACCCGCACAGCCCCTCCCTGCAATTGTTTGCTACTGGGGCAAAGCTTTTACAAAAAGGGGCCAAGGTCAGATTTTCCCTGGTGAGACCACCATCTCCATTAGCCCTCCGTTCACTGGGGTATCTGTTTCTCCCTAAAGATATTCAACTTCTAGACTCCACTTCAACAACACCATTTATGGGAAAAAAAGAACAAAAATGCCAATGTGAACTATGTCCAGATCACAAATATTTAGATTTGCCTCTCCATTCTGACAAAAAGATCCATCATTTATCTAACTATACAAATAGAACACATTTTTCCTAGGTTTTTGAGATATCAGTCACACAAATAGAATGCGGGTTAATGGATCTTCGTTAGTAGTGCTCAAAGCATGTGGCTACCAATTTCAACAATGAACTGATCATGCCCACAAATACTGTCAACCCCAAAGCTTATTCTGTGCAACAGAGCTCCTTAATTATCTAAAGAGCAAATGAGCAGCACTGAGCAAAAGTCTTGCACTAAATGACTCATTCTTTTATTTCCACAGCCACGTACCAATCAATGACAAGTCCTGCTGCCAAAAATCCTGACGAGAATGGCAAATATGTATGACTCATATACCTATAAATAGCAAAATCAGAAAAACTGGTAATTTTGGAGTGGTCTCTTAATTTTTTCCGGAGCTATATAATGCACTATGTTCTTATGTTTGAGTAACATTCACTAAAAGCTACTAAGTTCGGCTGTTTTGAAAATGTTCTTAAAGATAAAACATCTCTCTTTTTTTGTACACTGTGTTCTGCGTCTTCAATAGGAAAGCATATGCTTGGATTGTAATGCTAAAGTCACGGAGAAAGTGACATCTGAAAATGACCAACACCATTGTCTCACAAAGTGCCCTGGTTACTCTAGAACAGTGACTTTCAAATATTTTGTATCCACAGCATACCAAAAGCAAGTCCACATTTCAAGGCACACTTATATTCGCATTTGTGCAAAACAGCCTCTATGCCATCTTACATGTTGTCAATACATCTTTTGATTGTATTGTCAGATGAAGGCATTTTGTGCATTTGTGGTATATGGAACTAGCATAACATCCTCAATTTTCTTTTCTTTGCAATAAGTACAAGTAACATATAGCTCACCTCCATGATGTTATCAGACACTTTCACAGAGACCAACAAACCCCTCTTGCTGCCTGTGGTTCAGATCTCATGCTCTTTTGAATAAGTTTTCCACTCCTCTAGAAAATCTAGAAATTATCTCAAAGAAACAGTCATGACAGGTGGATTATTCTGGGGAACCTTAGCATGTTTTATTAAATAATACACTTTCAATTTTTACTCCCCTATCATGATTTTACAGCACAGTTCAGTGCCCCAAAACTAGCAGAAACATGTGGACTCAGTTGAGGTAAGTGACATTTTACATATCAACCAAAATCTACCCCTCAGAAAAGATAGACATTGGTACTATAAATATCTGTCCAGCTGACTCATGAAAACATGTAGGATGTGCATACTTTTGTAAAGGTCCCTATCTGACAGATCAGATCATAATTTAGATATTAGATTAGACTTTCTTTCCGTTTTTCATAAATAAAAAAATAACATTAACAACATAAACCAAGACAAAAACTGTACAAATTAAAGCATATACACTGCAATATAAAGAACAAAGAACAATATGAGAAACATACAATCCTCACAGGTCTAACTCTGCACTACTGGTTACAGACAAGCTGCTTTGGAGAATGAGAGCTGTGTAGTACTGTACAGTACAGTTTTAATGTACTTGTATTTTCATTTATTGGTATTTTACATGAGAACTGTGTTATATTTTAAAGGGAACCGTATCTTTCACTCAATTTACTTGACAGCTTTAACTACTGACTAATAATAACTTTGCAAATAAAAGTCTGGCATTCAAAACAAGAAATCAGCTTTATGCCAGTAACAGTACTGGTCATAGTTACAATTAGTAAAAATACTTCAGCATTAATATAATACATAATTACACATGGTTAACAATGGGACACACCATGTATAAGGAACACTTGTATTTGTGCATTTTGGTGATAAGGTGGTGTGTTGTACTTGTAACAGAGTATTGCAACTTTGCTGCTCAGCTTTTCTACAATTCAACTTTTCTTTAAGTTTTTTATTTTTTCCATGAATGCCTCCTTGCCTGTGGCTACATCACTTGGGGTAACTGAGGAAACAGTTTTTGGATTCGATGATCTTACAAATTAAGAGCCATTTAAATACCCTTCCATTCCTTTGCATCAAACAGTAACGCAGAAATCACAAAAGCAAATCTGGACTGGAAAAAAAAATATCTCAAAATCAAATTCAACTTTGTGCCTCAGAAAGCAGCAGTGTAGCTGATGCAGGACCCGGGGGAGAGGCCCTAAACATGGCAGTTTTTCCTGACAAGCACAGCAGGGCCTGGGGAGGTTTTGGGCAGACAGGAGGGCTTGAAGCAGTCTACAGAGGCCTCTAGGGGAAGCCGACTGGATAAATAGTTCACTTAGACCCTCTTGCTTTTTAAGAGGTCACCAAGGAAATATGAAAGGGAAAGGGAAAATGGAGAGGCTTTATCTCACTCTCATAGGACTGCTGACTGTTTGTATATTAGACTGCTCTATAAATACTGCACGCATCTGCTCCACAACTGAAATAATACAGTCCATCTTACTCCTTCATTCAATCTAAGAGCAAACTACTGTCAAGGCCTTTAAAAAAAAACAACCAACCACACACTCACTGAAATCCCAAACTAATCTGCTAGAGCTGGGCAGGCTCTCCTCAAACTTTGCTGTTGCTATAGTCCAGCAAATTAAATATAAATGGATATGTGATATCAGTGACCTGAGATATCCCTCTGAACATTGCAGACCGCTCCCCACATGCCTGGAGACTGTCAAACAGTATCTCCAGCACTCTAATGACTGCTCAGGATGTGCATTCATGAAAGCAGATACTTTGACATCCAAATGAATTCACTTGTTAGTCAGAGATGTGTTGCAGGTGTAAAACTGAAGACTGTGTCACATTTCACTGTATTTTTACACAGTAATACATGTAGCAGTATTAATGGCTACAGTATGTACACTACGGTTACAAATAAGGATTTTTTTTTTATTAAAAGATTTATTTTTCAAAACTGCCTCTACAATTTCTTAGATCCAAAGTAATGTAATGAAATGTCTTGTTTGATATTCAAAAAATGTGTGCAATTTATCGTCACAATAAGACCAGGAAAATGAACATTTTCACTGGTGACATTTACACTCAGAATTTAAAGAAATTCAGAGTGTAAATGTTCACTAAAGTGAAATATTTCAAACCGTCTTTGTTTTAATTTTAATGATTTTGGCATATAGCTTGTGAAAAACAGAAATCTCTAAAATGTGTTCTAAAATGTCCGGGAAATGTAAAATTTACTTTGATCTGAAAAGAGGACTTTGGACCACTGAGCAACTGTCCAGTTCTTTTTTCCAGTTCTTTTTCACCCAGGTAAGACACTTCTGACATGGCCTCTGGTTCAGGAATGGCTTGATATTAGGAATGCGACAATTGGAGCTCCTGTCTTGAACACGTCTGTGCGCGGCAGCTCTTGATGCACTGACACTAGTCTCAGTCCTCTCCTTGTGAAGCTCTCCCAAATTCTTGAATTTTTTTCATGGCAATCCTCTCAAGGCTGGGGTCATCCCTGTTTCTTGTGCACCTTTTCTACAACATTTACCTTCCAGTCAAGTTTCCATTAATATGCTTCAATATAGCACTCTGCGAACAGCCAGCCTTTTCAGCAATGACCTTCTGTGGTTTACCTTCCTTGTGGAGGGTGTCGATGATCATCATCTAAACAACTGTCAAGTCAGCAGTCTTCCCCACGTTCGTGGTTGTGTGTACTGAACTAGACCGAGAGATAAAACAGTATTTACACTGTATGAACTGTAATTTACTCAAACTTGAAATGGAATATTTTAATAATTTGAGATACTGGCTTTCTGATTTTCATGAGCTATAAGCCATAATCTCAAATTTAAAACAAAAAAGGCTTAAAATATTTCACTTTGCATACAGAACATATTAAAGTTTACTTTTTTAAATTAAATTTCAGCAAATGAACTTCCACAATATTTCAATTTTCTTGAGATGCACTAGTACTTATTAAAGTAATTTGCACTATTTTATGCAGTTTTTAATTAGTACATTCATTCAAACACAGCAATAATTTTCCATCTACCAATCCATTTTCTGATGCTTATCCTAATTATTTTCATTTTTAACTAATTTATATATCTTAACATATGTACGATATGCCAAGTTCCTTACTTGTACTTAAAAGACCTTAAGGGTACCTTATGTACATGGTGTTGTTACACTGTTATATGGGTATAAAATCCGAATATCTTGTTCACGTCTGTGTATCTGTTTCCATGAGGTGCTTAATCCACAGATTGATTCTACTGCCAGGGATAAAGCCTCCCAGACAAACAGTGCCCTCCTGAGTTGGAAAGTGATCACTGTTCTGACTCCATCACCTGAGTCCTCGTGTTTTAAAATAAAAATCTGTGAATCAAAGATACAATATGTTCACGACTACGGACCAGTGAATTTTCATGTAAAGTTGAAGAAATCTTTAGCTAGGAATTCCATACCAGTAGAAATAATTTATTTTAGGACACAATGGTCCTTTTGACTAAAGCAATTTAAAGCTGATTTTGAATCTTAACTCAGTGTTTGTTTAGTAGGTTCAATGAGCAAAATTTAATACATGAAAACGTATAAGTATAGAAAGACTTCAGTATCATAAACACATACTGATCCTGAGCCTTATTTACTTTAACATTTCCTGCACCCAGGAGCACTGTCAAAGCAAAACCTCATCAGCCTGCAATTAATAACAGCAAAATCAGGGACAAACACGGACTGAGCAGCAGTCTGTGTACTGTATTTGCTTTGTGGCTTTTGTCTAGGGCTTTCATCACACAGCAATACACAGAGCAAACCTGAGCGGCAGATGTCGGCTAAATCCGACCGTTCAAACACGCTTCTACACCTATTCATCTAAAATCAGGACTTGAGCTTCTCCTCTGCTGAAACTGGAGCAGGAAGTCAGTGATTGTACTTCTATTACATTACACGCGCACATGAATGCTGTTGGGGGGGCAAGCCTTTGAGGCCTTTGTGTTTTCACTAAAGAACAATATGTTGACATCAAGCAATCATGGAAAGGCATTCATAATCCCTGTGCTTCTGTGTACAGGCGCTTCCTTTTAATTATATAGAAAAGTCTGCTGCAGCCAGCATGTGTCACAGGTGGATTTATTTTTCTATATGTACTGTCACATCACTGTCACTCATCTATTGTTTTCTCCTTAAATCTACTTCAAAGGAATATAGCAGATGTTTTAGTACACTATAAATCATGTATACATCATCCCATCCCACTCTAATTTACAGGTAGACACCTATATGCAAAATAAAAAAACAAATAAAGCTTTAACCCTGTCATTTGGGAGGCTGTACTTTCTCACTGATATAACTGATGAAGACAAAGTATTATAAGAAACATCCCTCATGGCTGTCCAACACAACGTAACAGCAGTACAATAAAAAACGTCGGTAAGGAAGGATTTAATTACACGGCTGTGTTTAGATTTACTGCGTGTACTCTGGAGGACATGGGAGGATCATCAGTTCATGCAGCTAGAGGAGAAAGCAACAAGGAGAGAGGAACACGAGTTTACAGGTGTATCTTTTGTGTAAGTGTTTATACCATCTATGTTTAAAAGAGGTATGACACACAGCCAGACCATACAAACCACGGCAGGAGGAGGACTCTACAAACAAGTATTCCTTTGTATTCATAAGTTGTTTTAGTTATTTAAGACTGACTGTGTCATTAAACCTGCACATTCTTGTCACATTGTATTGTTGCATTATTTAAAGAAGCCTAATTCTAAAATTTGTCATGAACATTGTTATACTTACCTGACATATGAAATTATAAAACAGTAGTAGGCTGTAACAACAATGGACAGATGATGCAGCTGTGCCACGGTGCACAAGTTTGAATTTATTTTGGATTTTCTCTAATCCACACAGGCTCTAAAGTATGCACACAGAGTCAAAAGTATACATACACCCCAACTTATATTTGGTTAAATGTCCCTTAGCAAGTTGCACCCGACCAGATGCTTTTGGTAGCCATAAACAAGTTTCTGGCATTTCTAAACAACTGCAGATTCCATGATCATCAGTTCAAACAACTGTACGTAAGTACAAGTTAATCGGATGTGTCACCACTTTGCCAAGGTTTGGAAGAAGACCCAAACTGTTACCTTTAAATGAGAGGAAATTGGTTTGGCTGTTCAGGAACAACCCAGGAACCACAAAGCCTCAAACCTGCCATGAACTGGAAACTGCTGGAACACCAGTGTCACTGTCCACAGTGAAGTGAGTTTCACATTGTCTTGGACTGAGAAGATGCTGACCAAGAAAAACCAAAAAATTGACACCTTCAAGCTCAACTGAAATTTGGGGCTGTCCACGTGGACAAGCCAAATGCCTTCTGAAGAAAGGTTTTATGGTCAGACAAGTCAAAGATTGAGCTATCTGGCCACAATGACAAAAGGTGAGGCTTTCAAACCTAAGAACACTGTATCAACTGTCAAGCATGGTGGTGGTACCATCATGCTCTGAGGCTGTTTTGTTGGCAGTGGTACTGGTACATGACAAAGTGGATGGAATGATGAAGGAGGAGGACTACCTCCAAATTCTTTAACTTCACCTCAAATCAACAGGTTGACAGTTGAAACTTGGACACACGTGAGTTTTCCAACAGGACAGTGATACAAAACACACATCAAAACTGGTTTTGGAATGGATAAAACAGAATAACATTAAGCTTCTGGAACAGCCTTCCCAAAGCTCTGACCTCAACCCTGTTGAAAATTTGTGGACTATATTTAAAAGCTGGCTCTGTGCCAGGAAACCAACCAGTTTAAATGAACTCTACCAATTCTGCCAAGAAGAGTGGTCAAATAACCAGCCAGAATTATTCCAGAAGTTTGTTGATGGCAACCAAAAGCATCTGGTCAAGGTGCAACTTGCTAAGGAACCAAATATTAGTGCAGGTGTATGTATACTTTTGACCATGTATGTATACTTTAGAGCTTGTGTGGATTTGAGAAAATCCAAAATAAATTCAACTTGTGCACCCAATTCTTGTTTTTTAAAGTCATTAAAGATGGATGCTGTACAATCATTCCACTCTGGAAAAAGAACAGTTCAAAGAAATCATTAAAAGCCCAAAATTACCATGACATTCATGCCCATGATAAGTGCGTGTAAACTTTTGACCACAACTGTAACTTGAGCCAATTTGTTACAAATGAGTGCTTGTCCAGAATTTGGCTAAACTGGCTAAAGGCCCAGGTGAGGTGCATTAGCTGATGCCCCTCCCTGTGTCAACCAAATGTCCTCCACAGTAGGCTAGGACTTATAAGATAGTAGTATTGTCCTCTCATTTCTCCACAGTATCACAGAGGGCTTGAATAGTAAGAGGCTTGAGATGCATAGTGCATCACAGTGAGGTAATGTTTCTGTTACAGTTGATCTGCACTTTGTAACGGCATTGCTACACATTAACAAACTTTTGCAACAAGACAAGCAGACAGAAGGTTAAGGCAGATAATCTACCTAAGTCAAGCTACTTTCAGATCTATACAATATATATATATAATTTAAATACCTAAGTAGACAATTGGAAACCAGCAAGGTCGAGAAAATACTAAACTAAAATACCAAAGTCCCGTGAAGGTTACCAAACTTGTGCTAATACATAAAAAAAAGGAAAAATTATGTTTTCCTTTATGCAAATGTTGAACTAATTTTAAGGTAATACAGTTGTAGAACATAATCTACTAAAAATGTATTTTCACTCACAGTGTAGACGTTACTGCACTGTGAGCATGCATATTAATTTCTATTTTGGTCACAGACTATGCTCAAGTGGCATATCCCCACCTACACTACAGGAAATTAGGTAAATACCTCAGTGAGTGTGCGCATGTGTAAACAGATGATGAGCACAAAGTGTTCACACTGGGGTTTCTGGTGTGACATATTTAAATGTCTATTTTGGACTCTTTCCAAACAGTGACGACTTCTGCTCAGTTTACACTCAACTGTATCCTTCCAGACACGTCCACGTTTTCTGTGACCACACTAAACTGCTCTGGTTTAATCCTATTACCTGTCAAGCACAAAGGGACATAAGAGGTTTACGTTTGGGTTCCTTACAGACTGAATCTCTCCCGCTCTTTCTCCCTCTCTCTCGCTCTCCCTCGAGACATCGAAACATCTATATATATTTGGTCATTTCGACTCTGTGCTGTCACAGCATCTGTTGTGGTGAAAAAAAAAAAAAAGAATAGTAAAAAAAGAA
>VUQI01060416.1:13305-46627 GCA_015106735.1 Paratilapia polleni | reverse complement strand
GTAACTAGTCTTGTCTTTGATAACGTCTCAGTGAAATTTGTGGTTGCTGGGGAACCTGATGACATTATAACATCTGAATAATATCTGATGTAAATAAGAACCTTCAGGGGCCTAACAGCATAAAATATGTAGCTGGAAATGAGCAGAATCAGTCCACTTTAAGTTCGTGTTGCATTTCTGATATGTTCCAGTCATTTATCAGAAAACGGCTGCACATCCATGACGAGAATCTCCCGTTCCACCACATCCCGAATGTGCTCTACTGGATCGAGATCTGGTGACTGTGGAGGCCATTTGAGTACAGTGAACTCATTGTCATGATGAAGAAACAAGTTTGAGATGATTTGAGCTTTGTGACATGGTGTGTTATCCTTCTGGAAGCAGCCATTAGAAGATGGTACACTGTGGTCATAAAGGGATGGACATAGTCAGGAATAATACTCAGGTAGGCTGTGGTGTTTAAATGATGTTCAGCTGGTATTAAGGGGCCCAAAGTGTGCCAAGAAAGTATCTCCCACACCATTACACCACCACCAGCCCGAACTGTTGATACAAGGCAGGATGGATCCATGCTTTCATGTTGTTTGCCCCAAATTCTGACCCTACCATCTGAATGTCACAGCAGAAATTGAGACTTATCAGATCAGGCAACTTTTTTCAAATCTTCTATTGTCCAATTTTGGTGAACCTGTATTGTTGAACTGTAGCCTCAGTTCATTCAGAGATGCTCTTCTGCATGCCTTGGTTGTAACAAATGGTTATTTGAGTGACTGTTGCCTTCCTATCAGCTCAAAGCAGTCTGGCCATTCTCCTCTGACCTCTGACATCAACAAGACATTTTCACCCAGAGAACTGCTGCTCTATTTTCTCTTTTTCAGACCATTCTCTGTAAACCCCAGAGATGGTTGTGTGGGAAAATCCCAGCAGATCAGCAGTTTGTGAAATACCCAGACCAGCCTGTCTGGCACCAACAACCATGCCACGTTCAAAGTCACCTATCTTCCCCATTCTGAGGCTTGCTTTGAACTTCAGCAGGTAGTTTTGATCATGCCTAAATACATTAAGTTGCTACCATGTGATTGGCTGACTAGATATTTGTGTGAATGAGTGCTTTTGTTTACAAGGGGCAGCCAATCAGAATAAAGCTAGTTTAATGTGCCTAATAAAGTGGCCGGTGAGTGTATTTCACAAGTCAAATTCAAGTTAAGAGTTGCTGTTTGCATGTTCTGCATATCAGCAGCATCATCCTCAGTCTCTGACTCTTTCACAGCAGTCAGTGTGTTAACATGATGTACACACTTTAAATAAATGTAATAAGCAAAAAGCTGTTGCTAATTGTGGCTGTATTAAATGAGGATCATACTAAGTGTTCTTGTGTTATATAAAATCTGACTTAAAAACAATTCATCTCTACATTTGTCCCTCTTTATATTTGACCTCAGTGGTTGTTATTACTCTCTATGCCTTATCTTTATTTACCCAGGGAAGGTTGGATTAGGACCTTTGTTCAGCAATATTTTTCTGCTAACTGTTACACACCCTGCAGCTCCCAGTACAGTTGTTTGAATTCAGTTTATATCACAGTTTATGATATTTTTTGGTGCCATCTAATCTTTTCACAGCATCCTGTGGATGGAAACTTACTTACATGTTGCACATCTGGCCTAATTCCAGTGGGTGGTGTTTTTTATGTTTTACATCTGATTATAACAAAATACATATGTGCAATGCAAAAATGTGCTCAATCTCCTCTTAAGCCTGGAAATATTATTTTCTGTGAGAAAAGTATCCTCTTGGGCATAAGTGCAGATTGTAAAATTTATGCTCTCCCCCCAAAGTAAAAACATGAAAGAAGTGGAGGACTGTACATAGGAAAGCTGCCAGCAGTGTTGAATTGTCACATTGTGCATGATTTTTTGCGTTTTTCCTTGCATAAATTAAGAAATTTCGATCACAAATCAGTACAGAAAAGGAACAAAATTCAGCAGAAATGTGATGTGTCCCCATCAATAATCCCATAAAATGCACACCCATGCTCCTGTGTGTTGACAGGGCATACAGTGTGTGCAAATGGTCATGACAGGCAATGACAGGTGCCCCTAAGTATTCAAATGTTTCACAGGGCTGCAAGTAATAAAAAAAAAAAAATCTCTAACTCAGGGAAAAATGGGTCGTGTAGGTATGTGCCCTTATAAAATCTTGTATATGGTCCCTGTGATTATACACACCACACACCCATGTAGGTCATAAAGCAGAAAATGGTCTGATAAGAGTTCAGACTCGGCCCCTGCTTCAGGTGCAGCTGGCCATAAAAAGGAGCAGCAGGTGACGTCTGCGCCTGTAGATCTGGTCTCGGCACTCAGTAAGTTCACCTCTCAGACTCTGCAAAAGGCTTGCCTTTGTGTTTATCAAAAGGTTTTAACTAATTTAAAGTCTGTTTTTTTTCAGGATCTGCAGTTTCTCCTGGTAATCCAGTAAAATGTACGGACACAACCAAGGTAAGCACAACTCTTAAAAAATGCAGACTGAATGTGCATTACGCTTATGGCTGATTCCTCTCTTCTCCTTTTGCTTAGGAGGTTACCCGAACCATCCTCCACAGGGGGGTTACCCTCCGCCGGGGGGTTGCCCTCCGCAGGCGGGTTACCCTCCACAGGGGGGTTACCCTCAGTATCCTCCAGGCACGGTCCCACCAACCTGTCCTCCTCAGCCTCATGGCCCACACGGAGGCCACCATGGACACGGACACGGGCCCAGTCCTGGTTGTGGTCAGGGACATGGACACGGACAGTGCCATGGACATGGACAGTGCCATGGACACGGACATGGACACAAGGACAAGAAAAAGGACAAGAAAAAGGACAAGCATAAGCATAAGCACAAGGATGGTCACAAGCATGGCCACTGTCACAAAAAAGGGAAGGACAGCCACGGGGTAAGACTGAGAGCATTCGATCCGAAATTACAGTTTACTTCAAATTTAAGGTGTGTCATATATCACAAGAAATATTTACAGAAAGTCACAGAAAATCACAGAAATTTATTTTTCATCACTTTACTGAAGACCTGCTTGACAGCATGTTTTATATAGTCTCAGAGTTAATCTAGATAAACAGTTACACACTGAGCTTCATGGGTGTTTTACAAATGACTAACATGACTCATTTTGTCTGTTGTAGTCATCCAGCAGCTCCTGCAGCAGCGACTCTGACTAGATGAGCATTGTTGGATGGGATAGAAACAGAACCTGGAAACCTTCATCCTCCTATTTCATCATTTGACTGTCTACATTTTCTTTATATAGAGACTTTGAAATACATTTGATTCAAAATAAACAGAGCCGACAAAACCAGTCTAGCTTTTGTCAAAAAAAGCTGATTTTATAATCCGAACATCGATAGATACTAAATGAATTATCTGTCAAGTTAACAACGCTTTGAAATGATTGTGAGATCATTGTGACCCATTACAGACATTTAAAAGCATTTATTTTATCCAGTGTTTGTGAGTAAAGAAATAAAAGCAAATTCAGTGCCTGGTCAGTTCTTTTAAATTAACTTCACAGTTAATCGTATTGTTTTTATATTTTATTCCATCTTTCTGTTTTTTTAATCATTTGTTTGCTTGTGTAACCAAGCTACAGTCCTTTAGGTAAGGTTGACTGAACTCATTCGGTCAGCCACACCTTGCTCAGAGCAGTACATCACACACTGAAACTGCCATTGGTGTGACCCTTTTCTTGATAGCTTGTGCAATTCAGCACAAGCTATCAAGACAAAGTTCAGTGAGCCACTACCTCTTGTTTTTGTATTTAGAAACTTGAATTAAACGTGTAGAGGCTGTGGTGAAGATTCATTCAGATCCTTTATTTAAGCAGAAAATAGCTTAATGTAAATGTTTTTGAAACTTTGACGCAAAGTATTAGCAGGAAAAAATAAACAGATAAAAAAACAGGAAGGGCGACTCATTTTGCATCGTTAATACCTTTACCTGCTTATGCAGCATTTTATTGTTACAGCTGCAAAGCTAACTGTATCTGTGGTATACCTTTGGGCAGTTTGATGTATGGATCATATTTTTTAAGCTGTTAATATACTTGATTGTTTAAAGCAGCTGTAGTATATAAAACGCATGGTGTAAAAGGTACAATAGAAACAGGACAGTTGTGCTGTTTCACTCCTGCTCTAGTGCTGCTTCTCTAATGCTCCGTGCAGTATTGGGAAGTACTGAACCACATGTAGTTAAACTAGTAATTTAATTACATTTTGCAGTACTTTGGTGGTGCTTAATATTTGCACACTGATTTAAGGACTGAAATGACCTTATCTATATCAGATATTATGACGTCATCATTTCCCCTGGCAACCACCTACCAATGGGCTTAAATGACCCATTTTTAGTGTTTGTGCACCCATAGTGCCTTATAAAAGCATCGTATCATTTTAATTACACAACAGAAACATGTATTTTATATCCACAAAATTGTGAGTTATGCTTGATATATTATGGTGGCATCATGTTGCCTAGCAACCACCTAATAACGGACTATAATCACAGACCAAACAATACTGTAGCATGGGAAGGTGCTACTACACAAAATATCTGCTTGTCTGTCTGTTGAGCAACCAAACTTGTGCCTAACATGTACCTGTGTGCCACAGGTACATGTTAGGCCCCTGAAGGTTCTTATTTACATCAGATATTATTCAGATGTTATAATGTCATCAGGTTCCCCAGCAACCACAAATTTCACTGAGACGTTATCAAAGACAAGACTAGTTACCACTCTAATAGCTGTAACAACCTGGAGATGACTGGATGGAGAACTGACCCAAGTAGGTGAAGGGACAGGCCTCCAGCATGTGACACAGGGAAGGTGAGCCTGCACCTCACACACACACACACTCATACCAAGAATATAGAGAGAGGAAGAGGAGGCGCTGTAGGACCACGACATAGCTTTAGTTTAGTTTTTTAAGTTCCAGTGAACAGCTGGAATCAAGTCCACATCTTTTATCCGTCTAATTTGTCATGGAATAACAAGGGAACAGGTCTCACCTGGACACGAGCCTGTTTGACAGTCAACTGTAAATTTACTTCTGAGCCTCTAAAAATTGGGAGACTACGTTTAAAAATGGCTGTAATTCCTAAACAGCTAATGCAATACTTTTGTTAAACCCCTTGAATGAAAGTCTGCACTTCAGTCACATCTGGATTAAAATCAAGTGTGTTGGTGTACAGAGGCAAAATTACTAAAAAATGTGTCATTGCCCATATACTTAAGGACCTGACTGTAGGATCTCAATTAGACACAATCACCGAGGAGAGGCTGCCGGCATATTTTATGCTGTGACTCTACTAGAACAGCTTAGCATGATTCACAGCTCAAAAAGATCTGACACTGGGCCTTTTAAGAGCAGGTAGGATGGGCTTCTGTGCTCACAGTAACAGCTATGGCACATAGACATACAGAGCCAAGAGTAGAAAAACTGTCTGAAACTGTGCATTTAGAGCAGTTTCAAGTCTGAGGTTTAAACAGCTCATTATTTGAAATTTTGGCATTACAACCGTAAGTCACAACATAAAATGTTTTTTATTTAAATTACTAGATAATCTACGCTAAAAATGGCAACCAGGAGAATATGATGAGGTCCAGAAGTGGGAATGGCCCTCGCAAGCCAGCTGCCCACATGCATCTAGCCACATCTTGTCAGGTGTAGAGAATTAGCAATTAAGCCGATGTGATACCCAAAGACTCTTGCACTGCCACTAAAAGACCAGCAGGGGTCGCATAGGGGCCATGTGTAATATGAGTAAACACCATTATAACAGCATGCCTGACAGAAAACGAACGTTACAGCAGTCAGAATGAATGAGGCCACACAGAGAATAAACACATCTTTGTGTTCAAATTCAAATTCATTACCACAGAGCTTAATACGAGGCAACCGCTGGAGGCTCACTGTGTGTTTTACATGTTCTGCAAGCTTGTTTGCATTTCTTGGGACAAAAGCACAGATGTAATTGAGTCAACACAGCATTTTTTTTTACATCATAAAAAATTTTTTTTATAGTGTGTGAGGAAGATTTCCAGGTGGGAACTTGTTTCATGCAGAAATCTTCATCTAGTCAGAGTCGCTGCTGCAGGAGCTGCTTGAAGACTGCAGGAGATGGACACAAGAAACAGATGCTATTAGATCATTTAAAATACTTTGGAGGTAACTACCACACAGATTTAAATGTGAGAGTGTAAGAATGACAGCATCAAATCATCCAGTTTTTGGCTCAGTGTGACTGACTCTGATAAGTCAGTGGGAAAGTATTTGCTCTTTTCTCACTTCAGTCAAGACTGAACAAGTAATAAAAACACAAGTGATGAAAGTCTGTACTCGCTGATTTGCACCTGGATAAATAACCTTAGAAAAACATCTTATTAAAAAAACTGCAGTGATCAGTTTTAAGGATGGATTGCACAAAAATGTTATGCGTCATGCCTCACTTTTATCTGAACTTGGACTCGACTGAGCACCGCTTCACTGTTTAATCCTGTCTTTCCCTCCCTGTGCTGGAGCCCATGAACATTCAAAGCTGTGGACACTGGCTTTGATGGCCTTTCAAGCTGTTCACTTGTTATCAAACACATACAGCAGACATGGAGTGAATTTAGGATTTATTTGGAGTCACACATTTGACTACCAGGTGTACAATATTTACTCTCTTTTAGCTCTGTTTCTGGTCTCCACCAAGTGCAGGGAAATTTCAGGCTCCTTTGCTGCCTTCTTCACCAGCTGGTATACTAATTTTGTCTGCTGTGTGACCTTTTTGCTGCTAAAAACAACTGCCTGAGGTGGCCAAAAGCAGCAATGCTGAAGGTGAACCAAAGAGGTGAAGTAGTAGTCGTGAAAACTAAAACAATGAGCCAAAAGATGCTAAAATGTTCTGTAGAGCTCACGGGAACTGAACAGCCGGATCAAAATCTGTGTGGGCTCATGACTCTGAGCAACCCCATTATATTACTCATAGTCATCTTACACACTCTTATGATAAATGACCACACACACACACACAGCTGCAGAGCACAAGAGCTGCTCATAGGGGATCTTTGGATCATTGGAGTTCTCTCTCTAACATTGTTGTGTTTTTACCTTAATGTCACTAAATAAAGTAAACAGCAGAATATATTCATATTTTTTCATTGTTGGATATTACCCCATGACACTTTCTTCCTTTCTTGTGGCAATGGCCATGCATGTGACCACGCTTGTGTCTGTGGCCATGTCCATGATGGCCGTGACCATGCCCATGGTGCCCATGCCCATGATGGCCACGCCCACGATGACCATGCCCACGATGGCCACGCCCACGATGACCATGCCCATGTCCATCCCCACAACCAGGCCCTACTCCGTGACCATGACCTCCAGATTCTCCACAAGTTGGGGTCACAGAACAGTACCCAGGTGGACCAGACTGAGGCGGGCATGGCGGTGGTGGGGCTGAGCCAGGTGGGCATCCTACTGGCACTGGCTGATGTTGACATCCTGGAGGACACTGGTTTCCTTGTCAAAAAATATAAATAAAAAGAAGGTGGGTTCAACGTTTTTATTCTCAATTTAAAAACAAAAGTTTTCTAATTAAAATTCAGTTAATAAAGTTTTACAGACATGATCTGGGATTCTAGTGGGAATAAAAGTGATTTATTTACCTTTGTTGTGCCCATACATGTCAAAAATTCAGATCTAAGCCCAGAATCTCAAAGAAGTTATTATCGCCTGTTACCTATTAACATGAGAAAATAAGCAACTTAATTTTTATGACAACTAAAATGTAAGAAAAACTAAATGTAGTCCACTATATAGAAGACAAAAAGGCTTGCTAAATGTTATCAAGCAGGCCTTATAAATTGCATGGCATCATACAATTTATAAATAAATAAAATACATTTTTAGGAAAGTCACATAGGGTGGCCTTGTAAACAGATTTATGTCCATAAAACTAGAAATACAAGTACATGCACACATGCATACACACATCTTTTATGGTAATTATTCTTAGACAGCTGCTTGTGGACTTACTGTGTGTTGTAGCGCAGATCCACAAGCACAGCATTCAGCTGGCTCTGCCTTTATATGAAGCCACACCTTTAGCTTGAACTCCAGCTCACATCATCAGGGGCAGTGCCTGAACTCCCAACATTTTTTGAGAGGTCTCACCACAAGGCATCAGATAAGCAACCATTGAAAGAATAGAAGCAAACCCATGTCATCGTATTGCAAAGTTTAGATTTGTTAAATGAATTCTGACAAACAATGATGGATTTCATACACCCCTAAGATCTGTGTCTGCTATAGCCACTAATAAGTCACAGTTTTTGTGTTGCTTCAGGGTTTATTGTTGTAATGTCAGATCTTGTTTTGCTCATGTGCCTCCTGTACGTAGACTATATGTAAAAGATGGACATAGTTTCCAGGTCTGCCAGCGTAAAGGTGCCTTAAACCTGCATTCTTTTAAATGGCCAGCAGGTGGAGACTGCTCTGAGGCCTGTACTATGAAGCAGGATTTTGTCTTATCCAGGTAACTTTGGGGTTAACCCTGGGTTTTCTGTACTAGGAAGCTGGTTCACTTCTTACCAGGGTATATCTCCATGGTAACTTATGCTGCAAACCTAACCTGCTCCAGAGCAGGTTAAGTTCCAGATTAGAGATACAAAATCACTGCTGACCAATCGGTTCTCTGGAAAATAGTGTCACCATTCCTCAAAGATCCCTCAGACCTCTGTGAGTGGACAGTAGGAGGGTCTGAAGTTTTTCAGTAGAGTCTAATGTCTTTGTGTTTCCCTGATGAGCATGAGAGAATAAAAACTAAAACCGCACTTTTTAATTTAATGAAATACTCGATTATAATCCATCAGATTCTCCCGTGTCTTAATGACAGAGCTGTGATATTGATGAGTCTGTTAACTTACACAGTCGGCATTTTTGCTGGCTTTCTTTCCAGGTTTCAAATAGGCTAAACTTTATTAATGTCATAGCTCTTTTCCAGTCTTACTGGCCAAAGCACTTAAAGTGCACACTTTTAATACTATATTACTCTACAGAGCTTTTCCTCTCACACACACTCACATAGCTGTTTTACATGCAGCAGCTGTGTTACTTTCATTTTTTTCCCCACTGTAGAGTTTCATTTTCCTTTGTAAAATCAGCTGCTCTGCTGCTGACGCTTATCTGGGCTTGTGACTGGTCAGATGCTGCCAACACCACCCCTTTCATGTTAATGTGCAGGGGAAACCCTGGGTTAATTTAGTGAGTTGATAACCAGCTAGTCTGGGTATGCTGAACTCACTTCGTAGTACAGGCCTCTGGTTGCAAAAAGAAGTCTGGTTGTGTAGAAGGACCTTGGCTGCCTTAACTTGGAAAAAAAGTCAGAAAGAATGAGGCAGTACAGAGAAAAGTAATAATTTTCAGATTTATTACCTCAATGCAAAGTGACCAGTGGAGGCTTACTGTGTGTTTTACAAACAGTCTTTGTACAAAAGATGGACGTAGCATCTGGATTTTTAAAAAGAAGCTGCAAACCTGCATTCTTTCTAATGATCAGCAGGGGGTGACTGGTTGCAAAACAATTGCATATGAGAAAATATACCTGCTTCTGACTTGATTTATGACCTCAGTAAACATTTTCCAGATGAGTCTATAGTATCAGTTGCTAGTTCTACAACATGATGTTAATTTTAAAATTGTGATTGACAGGTTGCTACGCTATGAGAATGCAGTTTCATTGGTTTCTGTCCTGTCCCGTTTCAAAAAAACAAAAAACAAAACAAAATTTAAAAAAAGCAAGATATCAAGAATGCAAAGCTTGAGGCTTAAAGTGGTACATTACAAAAAAACAGATTATTGTATAGGATAAGATGGTAAGGTTTCCAGGTAGCTCCATCCAGAAATGTTCATCTACTCGGAGTCACTGCTGCAGGAGCTGCTAGAATACTGCAGAAGACACAGATGATATTTGATCAGTTAAATCCTATGAAGACAACTATCACATTGATTCTAAATTCAGTTTTTTACTCTTTTTTTTGGGCTCCATGACAGGGATGAGTGGTTCGCTTTTCCCTTATGACCAAAAAATATCCTTTAATTAAAATTGTCTTAAAGTGTGTACTCGCTATCCTGCCACCTGATGAGTAACCTTCAAAACATCTAATCAATAACAGAGTATTCGAGTGATCATTTTCAGGATGGATCGCACAAACATTTTAAGCTTCACTTGTAGCTGAATAAAATCTACTTCCTGCTGTGAATGAAGTGAAATCTGCACTGCTGCAGTATTCAGTCTTACCCCGTGACAGTCCCTCCCCTTCTTGTGGCATCTGATATGCTTGTGTCCATGCTTGTGCCTGTGCCTACGCTTGTGCTCATGTCCGTGACAGTGGCCATGTCCGTGTCCATGTCCGTGCTCATGGCCATGTCCATGGCCGTGGCCGTGGCCATGCCCTCCATGATGATGGTGTCCTAGAATTAGTCATAAATTAATCTTGAGGATATAAATTTTAAAAAGTACATAATAGATTAAAAAAAAAAAAACACATGATAAAAGCTGTGTTATTTACCTCTTCCGTGTCCAAACATTTCAAAACTTCAAATCCTAAAAGTGAAGGAGTCCTTTCAGGGCTGCTGTGAGTTCTCCAAAATCTGTTCACAAAATAAAGAAAACAAAACATACATCAAAAAATGTAAATTACACCAAGAAATTATCCTCATCTGCACATATACATATATGATCATCAGCAGAGATTTAGTGTTGAACTTACTGTGTGTTGTTGAGCTGATCCACTGATGCACCCGTCACCTGCCGCTCTTTTTATGTGAAGCCACACCTCAAACTGAACGCCCATCAGTAGGCTAGATATGTGTTTTTTTCGCACGTGTAATTTCATAGTCTGCCACAGACCATGCACATACTGATAAAGCAAACACACATAGGTTCAATATGTTTAGTTTCTTAGTGAGTGAACAGTGTGGTTGACAGACTTGTTTGTTCATGCATTTTCCATATGTAAAACCAGTCTGATGTTACCAGGAAACAAAACCTGTATTTCCTCTTCTGAATTTCGAAGAAAGACAATTTCTTTGAATTGTTTGTTTTGTTTGCAAGGCCACGCACTCAAGCCAAGACAGTTTTGAATGAGCTTATTTGCATTCATAAATAGAACTGGACTATCCTTCAACATTTTATGGTTGAAAATATAATAATAGGCAATTTGTTTGTTAATTCTTTCATTTACATTTTGTCTTACGCAAAAAAGAAAAAAGAAAAACTGTTTGGTGGGGTTTGGTTTTGTCAAAACTCTCAGGTCCTAAATAGTAAACAGGAAAACAGCTACAAGTCTCTCCTAGTATGTTAATATTTAAAGGAGATTTACAAGCTCTACTCGTTCATCAAGACTTTCATAAAGAAGGGCTCAAAACATTTGACAACCAAGTCTCAAAGTCAACACTCGGGTATGGTAAAGTCTTCAGGATTACACGTCTTAAGTCTTCATTTTTAAGATTATTAATGCAGCCCGCTTCCAGAGAGAACGTAAGACAGATTCGTTTTTGTGGCTACAATTTACAGATGTCCCTTAAATGTGTCACATACAGGTAATCATAAAGTTTCTGTTCTGAAAACAGGACATTTAGAAGAATACACTCACTGGATGGGTGCATGTGGCTGTGCTGCAACCCAAAATCATTTGGGTTGCAGCTTTCTCGAGGATCACTGCAAACAATGTGACCAAATGTTTGTCATTTTTTTCCACAGACAAAAAAAATCATTCAAGTTAAACACAAACATATCTACCTAGTTTTGAACCAGTTTGACTTTCAGATCATCAGCATGATAAAACTGGCACATTGTGATGGTTGAAGTTTGCGATACAAGGCATGCACTAATATCAGTGAATACCTTAACTAAGATGGCCAAAGAGTGGAGCAGGAGCAGTCACTAACAGAGAACAACTTTTAACCAACATATGAGAACCACTCATGCAAATAACCTCAAACTTAGCACTGCACTAACTCACTAACTTGGAACTACATAATCTCTATAAAAATCAGTCTGCATATGAATATACATAAATTATAGGAATCTGACCAGAACCCATTGTTTAGCAAAGCTAGATCTAACTGAGTGTTTTTGCCATCACCGTTTTGAAAGGCTCTTTGTCCAAGGTGATGTCCTACCCAGTCCAGCAAACCTCAACATCTGGGTCAGGAGTGAGACACCTTCCTGCCCTCTTTGCTCTGGAAGGGGCTCCTTGGTTTATGGCAGCTGCCCAAAAGCCCTTGGATACAGTCCTATCGTTGGCACCATGACCAGGTGCTCAAGGCAGTTGCTGACAGTGTAGCCACGTCCACTTAAAACATCAAGGGCCGCATCAGCCAAAGACGACTGCCTTTGTAAGAGCTTGAGACCAATCTCGCCTCCGCCGAGACCAATGACTGGCGTATGGAAAAGTTCCCAGCCCAGGATAACAACATCACAACTGCGCCCAGACACGATCAGCTATACTGAAGACACAGGAAAGCCACCAGGTGGCTTTGGATTAAGGATGATTGCTGCTGGGAGGGAAGCTGGGGTCTGATCAGCCCCGGCTGGGTCACCTGGGAGAGGGTGTCTGATGGTTGAAAACCCGAAACACCCAATGACCCCAGGTTACATCACTGATGATGCATGCTGGGATCCATCTCACAGGGGATGCTTTCATCATCATCAAACTGGAAATGGTGAGCGAGGTGAAGATCCGACTGTGAATGAGGGACACTTCACACTCATACTTTGGCGACTAGTCACTCACAAGGAAGCCCCACACTAAAACATACCCCAATTAATCATCCTTATTGATTCTGAATTCTTAATCATTGACCAGTGAGTAGAACATGAAATCTTGGCCCGGATACCTGCTGGCTAAATGGGAAGCCCCTAAAATGGGCCGTTGTCCCTGATTACAAGACTAGCTGATGGGTTCCCAAATTAGAAGCTGTAAAATCCTGTACAGAACTGATGCTGCCTAAATAGTGTTCACACACAATTGTGATCTGGGGTTGTTGTTTTTTTAATGCACTATATTTTTTAGGCTGATTGATTATTTAAAAGAATTATGTTTGAAAGTAAAGACTTTACTTTTGGTGTCTTTTGCACAGTGCTGTAAATACCTCCAAATTTACTCAGTCATTCTGTCCTTTCTGTCTTTGACTGGCACTGCTATTGAATTTCAAAAACAGAGGTGAAGGGGGTTCAATAAAACCAGCTTTCTTATCAGGATCTCCTCATGCCTCCAACTCTGAACTAACAGCAAAAAAACAGAACAGGATTAACCTGTTATAAAACTTTGTGACGTTCGTTTCTGAGAACACATTTTGCATGAGACTCTCCCACTATAATTCAAGGCTGTCTCTTTTACATTATATACACACACAGTTTAATACAATAAAGCATCTCAAAACATTCTTCATGACCACACCAAATGCTGGACTGCAGCCTAAAGAAATATTGATGTTAACATCAACAAGCTCTGCTATGTGCTGCAGGGCGTTGTTGAAGAAGGAGTCATCAACTTTGACTGTGAATAAAGGTTCAAACATCACGGGGCATCATGTTTCTGATGGCCAGGCCTCGTGTTCCTGTGTCACGTTGTTAAGAACCAACATTTGGCCTCATCAGTGTAGTCAAGATCCCTGATTGATAAGCATCATGCATGGTGACAAATCCCTTTTTCTTTAACTCCTAAAAGTTCTCCACATTATTTTTATCTGACCACAAACCAGTGTAAAAGAAGTCAGTAAGTTCATTAACTGTAGGCTCATTTAGATTAGCTGGTTATGAGCTGGTTAAGTTAACCCACGGTTTCCCCTGCGCGTTCACATGAAGCGGCCGGTGTTAGCAGCGTCCAACCAATCTGAAAGGGGGCGTTTCACGGCTCATATGAACGCTCCTTCCACAGAAAATAAACCCTGAGTGCCACCTACTCCAGAGACGTTATCAAATGGTGATTAGAAATCTATAAAGAACATATAAAAATATATATATATATATATAACAGTAAACATATAACACTGTTGTAAAAAGGCCAAGAGATGAATGCTGCAGCCTGATGATTTAGCGCACAGAGCAGTAAAATAAACATTTTAATTCCAGTGAATTCTTTTCTGCCCGAGTCGCTCTCAGTGCTGCTGTTTATTTCTAAGGTGACGGCTGCACATCAGAGTCAGAAACTTTAAACTGGATCCATTTAAACATTAAATGTTATCGTCCCACAGCCTGATAAAGGACACGTGGAAATCGCTTTCGTTTGTCTGCAGATCAAAGTGAGATGAACCTGATTGGTTGAACAGGTGTTCCTGGTGTGTGTTTGTGTTCTAGTAGCTGCAGTTCCAGCAGAGTGAAAGAGACTGAGCCGCAGATTAGAATCAAGTAGAACAATATTTATACATTTTCTGCATCACTAAATTAATACATGCACAACCCTGTGACAATGCGACACACAGCAGAGAATCTATATTGCGTTTAAAACATGCTGTGAATAAAAGATTGAGTGAAAACGTGGCGCTTCCAGCTGATTTTAAACATAACCTGCTCCCGACAGTTTTCGTTTTTATTCTTTCAGCTGCAGACTCGGTGGTGAGAGTAAAGATGCTTATAGAAACAAAAAAAAAAACTGTTGTGAAATTGTTTGCTGCCAATAGAAAAAGAAATAATCACGGAATAAAGTTGTGTAGGAATCTAACCACAGCATACGTTGCCATGGGGATTTACCCCGGTAAGAAGTGAGCGATCTTCGTAGAGGCTCCTACAGATTAAAACACGCTTGGTATAAATATTTTAATTATTAAAAATTTAGTTGGAGCCAAATATTGTGAAGACCTTTCCTTCTTTTACTGCAACATTTTCTTTTATCTGGGACCTTGAAAAACCAGTTATGTCGCGGTCCCAGATTCATGTGTTCATTTTATTTATTTTTGTATTTCTAAAGATTTTTGCATTTGTCCTTCTTTGGTCCCCTGTCTCTGTCATCTTGTTTAATGTTAGTCTTGTCTCAGTGTAGTTATTTGTCTCTTGGTCACTTCCTCATGCCCTTTGTTCTAGTGCTACTTCCTGCTTTTCTTCCCTCCACTTTTTTCCTGCCAGATGTGCTGCCCTGGTTGAACCCCTGTGGTCTTTCCCAGTCTGACTTTGGCTCTTTGTGTTTGCTTTTTGTATTTAATTTCTTGGGCCTTTCATCAGCTGAAATAAAGGCTTGCCCTTGTCTTCTGCATGCATCTCCTGCAGTGAGGAGGACCCTGAAAGCAGGGATCCAGAAAGCAGTCCTGTCATTGTGCAGGTTAACCTGTCAGCGTCTTTTGCTACCAACGCTATGCCCAAACAATTGTGAGTCACCACAAAGTCACAAGGTGTGCAGATTTGTGCAGAATGGCTGTGTGGAGAGAAACTGGGATCATAGTTTTTGTTTGGGTTTTTTTTTGTTTTTTTTTTTACATACAATTATGTTTTTTGTACTTATGGAATGAACAGATATCAAAGTCAAACTCTAGAAATCACATGGAGAGTTAGCTACAAGTAAAAGGGACTATAAGGCAACATGGAGATGAATCTGCTTTGCACACAGAGCAAGCTAAGAAGTTAAGGAGCAGATTGTGACACCATTTTAAGGAGGAGCTCCAGTGGGGGAGCTGTCTGCATAGAAAGTAATTCAAAGAATTCACGGTGCACATTCATTCGGTCAGTTCAGGTGTGACTTAAAAACAAAAATTACATTGTCCACTGAATGATTGGAAGCCTGTTGTTGTATTTTCTGTAGGAGACGCTGAGTTTTCTTGGCATGCAGTCTGTTGAGGGTCTTCACAGTTTGACCTTCCCAGCCAGCGGACTGCTGGGGTAAAGTCGTGAGAAGCGGCCCAGGGTCCAGATCGGGAAGACGTTTCTGTAGGAGGTGTAGCTGATGGCGCAGCTCTTGTTGAACACGCCTGCGATATTCTCCTGAAAAGGAAGAAAAAAATAACTCATATTAAAGCTCCTGTTATATCTCACATGGTCATCGATTAACGTAAAATGTTATCAGCTGCACATGACATGCAAGTATTAAAGGGACAGCTGCCCAGTTTTGGAGATATCTGCTGTAGATATGTCTGCCTTCTCTTGAATATAATGAAACTAGATTTCACGCCTTGTGTGGCTCAAAGCACCAAAACAATACATTTGAAAACCTCAGCAGCAATGTCTCTTTCCAGAAATCATGATACAGCTATGAGGAAAAACAAAACAAAAAGAAAAACACAAATCTTGTAGCCATGCAGGAACCATTTTCTTCCTACTGAACTACATCACCAATCATAACACTTTGCAAAGGGAAGCATGTATCTGTCCTTAAAGGGAAGCTCATGCTGGTGTTCGTGTGTTGGGGTGTAAACATTAAAAGCCTCCCCCCTAGCTGAGCTCTAATCTTAGCTAGCTGCATGCTTCTTGTGGCTGCCGGATGTAAACAGTAGAAAGAAAATAGTTCCTGCAAGAAACTGCTCACAACAAGGTTTGTGAGGTTTTTTTTTTTTGGTTTTTTTTTGAGTACTCTCTCAGAAACAGAGGTACAGTAAAAGTCAATTTCTGTCAGTACATGTACAAACAGAACTAATGTAACATCTAATAACGTTAATTATTGGATCTCATGGTAACTATTTGTACCTTTTTATGGGCCAAAAAGCAGTAAAGGGAAAATATCTGCAGCATTTCTTCTAAATTTTAAGGTGCAATTCCAGGAGACGGTCAGCCAAATACAAAAAGAAATAAATTAAAATATTCATTTTACACTTGGATTGTATGGTTTTACTGTTTCAGCTAAACGAAAACCGTTTAATACATTTTGACAAGTTTAATTCTGTATCTGTTTTGCATATCAGCAGCACGGGGTGCAGAGGTCAATACTGTTGCCTTCTAAGAAGAAAGTTCTAGGTTTGAACCTTCCCGGGGCCTTTTTTGATAACTGCAGCAGTGAGACAGATACAGCTTTAAGTAGTCAGCAAGAGTATAATAATGCTATGCAAATCCCAGTCCACTTCAAAGTGTATGAATGAGTAATAATATAAATTAATGGGCACACATGTTCACAGATTTGCACCTTTTTTAAAGGTTGATTTTTGTAATTTAACATTAAGGTAAAAAATTAATAGGAGAGGATCAACACTGGACCAGACCACGGGTAAAATGGTAGGAACTTAGAGGGAACTGTCCCAGTGACAAGCCATGGTATCCCTCAAGGTACACTCTGAGTGCAAAGAGAGATTCTGCTGAGTTTTTCAAATGTAATTTTAGGCACAGTGAGCACCATTTAGTTGTATTAGACTCTAGAGAAGGCTGAGGTTTCTACAGCTGGTATCACCAAAACTGTGCAAGTCACACCAAAACAGTAAACAGGTAAACGGCACTACAGCCCCTCTAGGGAAATTATGTAAATTTGATTTTAGGGTGAGCTGTCCCCTTCAGACAGAGAGTCACCTGTGGCCAGTCTCCGCTGGGCAACTGTTTGTCAATCAGCACTTGTACTCCTCTCTCAATGGCCTGCCTGTCAGGATGCCTGGTTATACACACACACACACACACACACACACACACAGATGAATGCACTGTGCAGATACATTATACAGCATGACTTGCAGGCAATTAAAGCCAACAATAAGTTTAAAAAAATAAATCATACATGCACTACACAACCTGATAAACACAATGCTCAAATCAGTGGGAACTCTTGATTCTGACCATTTCTGATTGGACAAAAGCCCAAGCTCAGCAATGCTTTACCTGACGGCCATGAGGCCCAACAGAGCCCAGCAGGTGTTGTGGATCTGAACAGCGCTGCTCTGGACGTAGCGCCGCTGCTCACATGACTCAAAGTCCTCCCCCCACCCTCCATCTGACATCTGCCGGTCCAGCAGGAACCGACAGGCTTTCTGCACCTCTTCACGCGTATCTCTGCTCACAAAGAGTAAAATAAATAGGTAGGCTAGAGTTCACAGAAGACCTGTGTTGTTCAGCAGGTTTGGGAGAACAATGGGTAACTGCAGTGTTGCAGTGATCAGTAGATTGTGGAAATCTTACCCGTCCTCGTACATGTGACCCATGCAGGCAAAGGCTTCCAGACCAAACCATATTCCATAGGTGAAGCAGACTCCCCAGGACCTGAACACAAACAGGAAAACAAGGTCATGTTCACGGTTTATTTTTTCTTATAATTTTTTGTATTTATCCCTCTGTGTCTGCTTCTACTTTTGTTTGTCTATTTGTGGCTTTCCTTGCACACCTTTTGTCATTTTACTTCCTGCCTTTGTCTGTTTTACCTCCTTGTCCAACTGGTCCTCATTAGTTTCACCCGTCTTTCATTAGTTGCACTGTTCTGTGTATTTATAGTCCAACCTTTTCCCTTGTGCTCTGTCAGCCCATCAGCTCTGAGAGTTGGTGCAATATAGTTTTTATTTCACATTTTAACTACTGCCCTGCTGTAGTAGAAACATTATAAAGAATCAACTTATTGACAGGCCTTCTCCTCTTCCATTTTTTTAAAAAACACACTTCACACATCACTTTGTCTCATCTACATACATACTTATACAAAGACTGAGATGCAGGAAAGCTTTACTGTCTCCTGCTCAGACTTAGTGCGATGTAGTGTGTTGTGAGGGTACACACACCAAAATGTCCAGTAGGACAAAGCATAACATTATGTGGTTTTCACTCAGTGTACTTGGCTATTAACTGATGTACTTTTTTCTGCAACAACAGCCCTGAAACTTTGTGTCCTCTAAACTGTAATTCAACCAATCACAGAGTTGCAGATCAGTGCATAATTATCTTGAATGACTGAATCTGGCTTAGCTAATCTAATTCCTTTGTGGCTTTGAAGAACCACATAAATATGATCACCCAGTTGATCTTGGCTCTTTTAAGCGATGTTTGGAGAACTGGCCCCTGGAGTCCTGATTTAACTGAACCAGCCTTATGGGCATCTGGATTTTTTAAAAATAAATTTGCCTCCAATGTTTTGCATTTGGGTGCTCTCACTTATGAAATCTAACAAGGATATCAGGTTGTAAATCACTAATTGTGGGCTCACCCTTCCCAGGATCCATCAGGTCTCTGAGCCTTCCTGCAGTACTCCAGCCCTTCTCTCAGAGTCGACCTGAAGAAGACACAGTAAACTCAGAGGGATCCTCCTGAACTTCAACAAGAACTGAGAAACTAAGTGTGCTCAAGATATTTGCAGAAAAAAAAAAAAACATTTTAGTTTAATACACGTGTTATCAGGTCCTTCAAATTTGTCGAGTTTAGTTTAGTTTAAGCCATTTTCACACATGAACTTTGGAGAATTACAGGAGAATCAGGTCGTGATGCTTTCCACGGCTGCCCTATAGAAATGCTCCATTTGATTTAGGTGAGGGAGCTGAATGGGCAGCTTGTGCAGGAGGCAGTCCAGCTAATGTCCAAGGTGCTTTCTCACCTGCACCTCTGTCGGGGGATGTGCAGAAAAGTTCAGGGCTGCAGTGCATGCATAAAAACAGCTTTAGCAAATAGTATACCTCCAAACAGTGTGTTTATACCTTATCTCCTCAGCACGGTGATCGGGGTAGACCTTCTGGAAGTGCCTCAGAGCCTGCATTACAGCCGAGGTACACTCCACATATGTGTAATCTATCATGATGTCACCTGTTTGTGTATGAATGTAAGAAAGAAAGAAAAGAGAAAAACAGAGACAGGGCATAGTGATAATGAAAAACAGACACAACAGCAACAACATTTCACAACACGTTCTGCATCCTTTTCTTCCACTGGAAAATAAGCCAGTCTTTGACTTTGTGCCCTTTGCTATTGGAAAGGTCATAATATTGCCACATTTCCAGAATGCAAATGGAAACAAAGGTTTCCACTCTCTAAATGCCATGTTTCTATTTAGTGCTTTCTCTTTTTCAGATCTGCATATTTGCAGGGTGAGTCACTCAGACATTCGTGACAGCAGCAGGGAACTCCTCTGCACATGACTCTTTGAAATCAATGCTTCTCTTTTACAGAGAATGTGTTTTGTGAGTATGATTTTGGAAACAGGCTTACCAAACACCTCAGAGGGGTTGAGCAGCTCCAGGAGTCTCCCTCCCCTCTTAGTTTCATATGTGGCAAATCCACCATCTGAGTTTCTCATGCTCAGCAGCTAAAAACAGAAGACAGAAACACGGTGAAAAGATGCAGAGCAAGATGAAGAGGAGCTGGGTTTTCAGTTTGGATTGCAGTCTAATTGCTTTTAATGGGACATGGCAGCAAGACCTCACAGGAAGCCTGTGATAAACCTGCAAATTATTAGACATTTTCCATTTTTCACAATAGTAGACAAGTTTATTTGTATACCACATTTTAACAACAAGGAAATCAAAGTGCTGTACATAAAATATAAACGACATTAGGGTAAAATGAGCTATGTAAGGCAATATAATATAATATATGTAAACTAAAGCGAGCTCAACATAAGAAAACAACTAGAAGTTAAGAGAAAACATTAAAAGTTACAGTGCAGTTTAAGAACAGAGTAATCATTTGGTTTAATAAAAGGCAGTAGGAAGCAGAAAAGTCTTCAGTCTTTATTTGAAAGAAGAGAGTTGCAGCAGACCTGCACATCTCAGGAAGTTTGTTTACCGCCACGTGGAGCATAAAAACTGCTTCTCCATGTTTACTCTGGTATTTTTTTATATTTGTCAACATGAACAGCAAGACAACAGTGTGAGGTGTTAACAAATGTTCATATATAGGTCTTCCATTCTTTTCCTCTGCACACTCACCACGTTGACAGCATCGTACAGGCGCTCAGAGGCGACCGGCTGCTTGATGGAGGGACAGAGCTCCTGCAGCAGCATCACCGACTTCAGGCCTTCAGCTGTGCAGTCGGCCACAATCCAACCACAGTCACGTGTACTGAAGGGAAAACCTCCCTGAAAAAGATAGACAACACAAATGCAGTGCTTGTTTTAAAATTATATACATGCATGCAAAAACAGCTTATGTTTTGTCAGAAGGCATCTGAGAGATTCATTTAACGATAACGAGTAAAGTGCTGAAAAGTGGCTCTTGGGTGATCTTATCTGTACCTTGTTCATCTGTCTGTAGTACTTCTGGTATTCAGGAGGATTCTCAGGAATCTGTAAGAATGGAAAAACTGGTCAGGCATAAAAAAACAAAACAGGTTTTTTTGTTTTTGAAAAAGCCATAATAAAATAACTTCCTGAAGCAGGTCTTGGAACTTGGTAGCCATTTTAAAAGGTCACCAGGCATGTATCTGGCCATTTTGAAGCCTTATCTAAATTAATTTAAATTTCAATGGTCACCAGGACACAGAAACTGCATGTTTAGAATCACCTGTCAAATCTGATAAAAAACGCTTAAATATCAGCAGACTTTGCCCCAAAATAAAGTTTTAAAAAGCTGTTCTCCCCTGAAAGTTACACTTCTACCACCATGTTTCTCTCTTATAATGTCTCTGGATACAGTTTGACCCTGCATTCATGCTCTGTGCATGTTCCCATTTCCCAGGTTGGGAAGTCCTACTAAATTGCGTTCATGTGCATTTAAGTTGGGATGTGGAAACAAAGTGGATGCTGCAAAGACCGTGTGTTGTATTTTATTGCTCAGAGCATTTAAATAAGATCTTGATAGCTGTTTCCATTTGAAAACTTCTTTATCTGACTTGTTACCAGGCCGACTTTTCTAACTAATCTAGGTCTCTGTACCCCGACAGCAACAAACTGTTACATCACAAGAAATGAAATATTTGCCAAAAAAACAACCTGAATTTGCACCATTAATCAAAATTTTATCCCAATTTTTACTTTCATGGGACATGTTTTTGTGTATGACGTCAACAGCTCCAACACGTGTGTAGCTAAATGTGTTCACGTGAATTATCCAAATTGAAAACTAGGTTTTCAGATTATTCCAACACCACATGTATACACAAAGAATAAAAACATGCATGTTTTTATTATTACTTATTATATTTTTATTATTACCTGTGTGATGGTGAGAAACTGATGGGCGTCTCGAAGGCACTCGGCTAGCTTGGGGTCGTCCTGGGCTCCTGCCTGGAAAAAAAAAAAAAAAAAAGTTCAGTTTAGATCCGGCTTTTACATCAACCATGGCACTGAAACGGCTCCTCTCAAAGTCCTCAGTGATCTATGACTAAACAGCGATATTGGGGATAAGTTTGACACAACTGATCCAGACATCCCGTTTGACAAGCCTGAGAAGTGTGCAGGACTTTCTGGTGGCCTCCGGCTCTTCCAGGGGGTGTTCCCTGGTTAAACATGCCCAAAACACTCATGTAGAAGGCATCCAGATGCCTGAACCACCTTTCTAGGCAGTGGAGCAGAGCACTGAAACACCTCCTGAATGACTTAGCTCCCTCAGAAACTCTTTGGAGTAAGCTCATTTCTGCTGCTTGTACCCACAGAGTCATTCTTTTGGTTATTACCCACAGCGTGTGGTCATAGGGGAGGGTAGGAACACAGACCGACCAGTAAATCACCCACTTTCCCTTCACATTCAGCAGATGGGTACGGTGCAAGAGGATTACTTAAAGAAAAAGTACAAACACAAAGACCAAAGTAGGTCTTTGTGCGCCTTCCTTCCACCCGCCTTCCTTCCACCTGCGGAAGGAAGGCGCAGGTGAGCTCTGTTAGCTGATGACTCCCATGTTAGCCAACCATCAGCCACAGACAGTGAGAGGGGTGTTATGTATGAGCCTGAATGTGCTTCAGTTGAAATTACTGTAAGCATTAGGGGTCATTTTTGTGTTACCTCGAGGAAAGCCTGTACAGCAAAGCAAGTGTCCCAGAGCTGAGATCCATTCGTTCCCTGTGTGAAAGAAAACGGTCAAAGTGGTCAAACGCTCAGATTAAGATGGAATTAAACACAAAGTATGAAACAAATGAGTAAACTAAAAGAAGGTCTTCAGAAGAGGGGATATTTATGTAGTCTTAAGGTAGCTTTTGGACTGCTCTTTTGTTTTATGCTTATCTGCATCTTGTCTCCTGAACTGATTCTCTTTCTATCCTGGTGATAAACCATCCTCATCTATAGCTCATTTTCTGCATTTTGTTCCTGCCAGACTCATACAGCAGCATTTGTTGTGAGAATAATCTGGATTCAGTAAAGACTGCAACACCTTCTTCTTTCTGTTCTCTGTTCTTTTATGCAAGCTGCAAGTGCAAAAATCCTCACACACATCTTCAAACTGTTTGTCACTAGTTCCTAAAATGTGTTTGGTCCAAATGTTTCCTTGAAAGAGGCAAAACAAAGAGGGAACAAATTCTCACCTGCATTTTCATCCCATCCAATCCCAACCTGGAACACAGAGAACCTGCTCTTAGTCTGTCAGCTTTACATCTTTGGTAATTGAGTTTTTTATGCTGAATGAGCAGTTTTCCACATTTTTGTTACATGATGAAAAAGAGTTCTTCTTGAACACCTAATCCTTATCAGAGTTTACTTTGTTTTATTATTGAATTGTTAGAGCGCGCCTGACTGACCAGAGGTAGTCCGGGATCCTGGACACGTGCTCCTGAAAGGCTGGAGAGGCGGGACCCTCGACGTACCAGCGAACCAGCATGTTGATCGTCTTGGAGATCTGAGTGTCAGTTTAAATAAGATGATTTTTGTGACACTTTTGCATACAGGAACCTTAAACTCCACTAAATCTTTGTTCTTTGCTTTGGATTTCTACGTATGAATTACCGGCCCGATGCTGATGCATTTAGTGAAGCGGTCATCGGCCTGGATGTGCTCATACAGCTCTTTGACCGCTCTTCCTCTCAGTGTGGTGCTGTGGTGGGCTTCGTACACGTTTAACACCACTGCAGGGCAAAAGGCACAAAGTCACAGGCTTAGAGGACAGATGCACAGGGCACCTTGGAGGGGAAAACCCACTGAAAACACTTCTTATTATTATCACTGTGTAAAACATCCTTCGGCTTAATGTTTTCTCTTTTCTTTCTGTCTGCTGCTGAAAGCAAACATCTGTGTTTCTTCCCTTTTGTTAAACCATTTCTTCTTTTTGGTCATTACAACCTGCCTAGTTTATATCTACAGCCTCTGTAGGTGGTGGTGCACACAGCCATGAAGACTTACTGTAGGCAACAGTGAGCAGCGTGCTGTGAGGCGTGTACAAGTCACATGCTGCCACGTTGTTCCTCTGAGCGGGCCAGTTTATAGAGGCATAGTCCTGCACATAAAGCTCCTGTAGAGAACAAAGAAGAGCACAGAGGGTATTCATACGTATGCAGACTATGGAGAAGGAGGACAAATTAAAGGAAAAACCTGGGCCCATATTCACAAACGATCTGAGAATCCTCTCAGAGAACTCCTAATTCAGCCTAAAAAATATGAGCAGGGAGTCTCAGAGCAACTCTGAGCAAGGAAACGACTAAAACATCAAAAGACAGAAAGGAAGGATGTAAGTAAAGGAGGAAGGAAGTAAAGGAAGGAATGAAAGAAGGAAAGGAGGAAAGAAGGAAGGAAGGAGGGGAGTAAAGTAGGAAAGAAGGAAGGAAGGAGGGAAGGAGGGAAGTAAAGTAGGAAAGAAGAAAGGATGGAAGAAAGAAAGGAAGGAAGAAAGAAGGGAAAGAAGGAAAGAAGGAAGGAAGATGGAAGGCAGCAAGGAAGAAATAAAGGGAAGGACTGAAAAGGTAGGAAGGAATGGATGGAAGGAAAGAAGGAAGGAACTGAAAGGAAATGAAAGGAAAGGAAAGGAAAGGAAAGGAAAGGAGAGGAGGAATGAAAGAATAGAAGTAAAGAAAGAAAGAAAGAAGGGACAACAATATCATCAAACCTATACACAGGTTTTACTCTGAACTCGGTGTAATTATGAATACTAATGACTCTGCTGAATAAATTGGAAGCCGTTAACCTACAAAATGTTTGAAAATCCAGACCTACCTGTAGAGCAGGTAACTTCACACGGTTATACTGTATTTTTACTAACGTTCCTTTGTTGTGCTGGTATATTCAGTACTTAATCTAAACCATCATAACAGGGGAAGATGTTCAGATTTTATCAATTACGTTTATAACAGGAAGGTCACGGTATGTGAATGTTTTTGTAATGAATAAAATAATCAGCAGTTTCAGCTTTAAGATTTCTTGGGAGATGACGTCATATTTACATACAGCCGTGTGAGGTAAGTCACAACACGATGCAGGGATGCAAAGTACACCACTAAATAGTTGCTCACTGACGTCTGGCTGCACTGTCTTTGAGCTTGGCGCCCCCTTGTGGAACAAAGTGGCCTCCCCACCTGTCTGAGGCTGAGGACCAAGGAGTCTTCGTCTGCGGCCAGTCTGACAGCGTAACAATAGCTCATTGGGAGGTAGACCTGCCGACAGTGACACCACAGGGTGGAGGGGTGGGCTGGCATCCAGGTCGGGAAGAGCCTGGAATGGATGGAAACACATCAGGAATCCCAGAATATTTAGACAGAAGGGGAAATGATCACTCTGCACTTCAATTCTTTCATGAAAAACATGAGTTAGGGTTGTCACCGGTACCGATTTACACCTCAGAGGGTGAACCCTTGTGTAGCACAGGCGCAGGGTTGCACATGAGCCTGGAAATCATGCCCAATGCCTTCTACACTGAACAGATATTCAGACTTCCTGGGAAACACCACTGACTGACAGTTAGAAGAAAACCTTCAATCAGACAGTAGAACATCCAACTCACCACATCTCTGGCAGGAGCGTGTTCATTCCCTCCCAGCTGTAGATGTTTAAAATGGCCAACCAGAATTTACCCCATGAGGGGATCCCAACTGCTCCACCTGTACCAAATAAAGACAGAGAGCTTTGGTACACTGCAGCTCAGAATATCACACCATGAAGTAGAGCTCACGTTACATTTGTGGGGATTATAGCTAAACACATCCTAATAGGCTTTTTAGGTTTTCCTTCAGACCTTTGCTGTGCAGGTTGTTCCTGGCACGAACCATATCTGGATCATCAGGATCTACTCCCAGGATCCTGAGTGAGGTGTAACTCAGCGCTGTGCCAAAGACGGTCGACTTATCTTCAATATGTCTGCAGAAAAACGACACACACATCCACACTGACCGCTGTAATCAGTGCTACGGAGGGTCGCTTTGTGCACATTTTCTCCTGTCATTATTTCAGAGCAGGAGGAACAAACATATACTAAACTCAGGCCTCTCTGTTATATGTAGATGTTTGTATTATAGGATAACATCTGACCCTGAAGTTTGCTTGTAAGGGGGTCAGAAATATGAACCATTTTATGCTTTTTTTCAACCAGTGAGTGAAAGTCTTGAGATAAAAAATCTCTTTTGTGAGAGTGTGGAGGTCTGACTCCTGTTATATTTGTTGGTTTTACTGTGTTTCTAGTTTCTTCTGCCGGCTGTGTTCTCCTGTCATCATGTTTTGTGTTAGTCTTTGTGTCTCAGTGTTAATTATTTGCCTTTTAGTTGCTTCTTGTTTTACTTTGAAGGTATTTTGTTCTGGTTTTACTTCCTGCCTTTGTTCTTTTTTCCCTCCTTTGTGATTTTCTGCCTAACCCTCATTAGTTTGTGTTTATTGTTCCCACCTGTATCACATCACCGTCCACCTGTGTGTGTGTGTACAGTCCTGTTTTTCCCTTTGACAGATTGTGTTTGTGGTCCATGTGTTCTTCTAGTGTTCCTCGTGCTTGTTGTTTGAGCTTTTATCAACTTTCTCTTCTTCTTCTCTCCAGCTCTCCTCAGAGCATCTTGGGCCAACCCAGACTTAACCTAGCACGTTTTTCAAAACTGGAGCTCATGCAGTGAGACAACAGTGTAACTCTTGATTTTTGGGATACTCATTGCACAAAAAAAAGCAGCCATGTCCAACCTATAAGGTTGTGTCCTCCACCACCTCCAGCTTTCGTACCTCACAGACCTCACAGAGTGCAAACATCGCTTTCTATGACTATGAGACCAAAGAGGAGTTTCAGTCACAGTCAGCCAATGTCCAGGCCTGAAGAAGGTGACATTCATGAGTTTGTAAACTGTTACTTTATCCTTCAAGGTCAGCCCATCAACGTGGGGTTCTACTGTACTGAGAACACCTGAGGCAAACCACCTGAACTGCAGCATGCACCCACTCACAGCACATTGAGAATTTCTCAGCTGTTAATTACCACCTGCTTAGCTCTTCTTTCCCACAAATGGGGACTTCAATTTAAATTTAAGGGTTCCTGCACATGGAGGAAATTCGGTGTACATTACAGAGCCACAAACACAAGGGGACAAAAGAGGACTGAAAGGAAGCGATCTGAAAAAGCAGCAGCACTGGAGGCGCTCCAGACGTGAATAAGGAGACGATATTAACAGTGGCCAAATTTAAAGTTCTCCTTTGCTAAATTTCATGTTACTCCTGGAGCAGATGCACAGCAGTGATATGGCTATGGATATTAAAAGATTAAAAAAAAAAAAATGTGCTGTTGACTTACAGACCCCAGCCTCCATCTGGGAGCTGGACCGAACGCAGGTACCTCACCATCTCCTTCTTCCAGGCCTCAGGCAGAGGAATCTTAGCCACATGGCAGGTGATCAGGAGACCTGTGGGATCACAAGCAACACAGAAGCACATTACTGGACTTAAAGGTAACCGTGTGCAGCTTATTGAGGGCCAAATAGGTACATGTATGTTCCCAAGCAGCAAAAGGTGCATATTTGCATAGTTTCTTCTAGATTTGTAACATGCAATATCAGGAGACACGCTGTGCTCGGATAAATGCTACAAGAAAAATATTAATTTCCCTCTTTTTTTCCCCCTTGTGTGTGTTTCTGTAAGGTTTATGGTAACTATGGTACAGTGATCTGGAGTGTTGGGTAACAATCTCGCTGCTGACCTGTGTGACCAGCTGAGCTGTCCCCCTGACGCTGACTTGTTTTTGCTTTGCTCCAGTAGCTCCCTGTAACTACTAAGTTTTGCCCCTTGTAATATATCTTCTGGTTTTTTTCCTTGTCCCTTTGGTGCAAATGTTTGATCCCAGACTGAACAGAGCTGAGCACGCTCACACAGCAATTTCTCTAATACGCTACACAAAGCAGGCCGCACACAATCACATCCACACCTGTTTCTCTTGTATCTTTAACACATGAAAATAAAACATGAACAAGATTCTAAAGAGTATTTTTTTCTGTATTTTCAGTATCTGGCTTGTATATCAGCAGCATACTGGTGCAAAGGTTAACACTGTTGTCTCACAGCAAATAAATTGTGTGTTCAAACCTTCCTGGGTGGGTTTTCTCCCACAGTCAGACTGGAAAAGTGCTATGCCATAAATACATGAATGTGTACTGAATTTGCACCTTTATTTTAAAGGGACATTTTTCTAACATTTTATGAATGTGCAAAGTTATCACTGGAGGTTGAAGACTGGACTCTGTCACGGGTACAAAGGCAGTACCTTTAGAGTGACAAGTCACTACAGATGTCAAGAAGAGGAAGAGGATGACTTGACTCACCTGGGAGCAGGAAGAGTGGCCCGCCGTAGTCTCCTGCCCAGTGACCATCCTCGGCCTGCAGGTGGCTGTAGAAGTGCATACCTTTCACAGCAGCATCCACAGCTGTGCAGGCGGCCGGCGAGTCAGACACAAACTTACTCTGTGGTGAGAATCAGTGACAGTTTGCTGTTTAAAGATGCAAAATTTACTCTGACAGGCTATTCTACGATGGTGTATTAGGTCTACTGATGGAAAAAACAGAAATATTCACAAATGTCCTGTTAATTTGCCATTTTCTTGTTATACATTTGTCCATTTTTGTCGTCTCGTACATTTGCCATTCTTTTCTTGTAAATATATGATTTTAATCTACAAAATTCAGAGTTTTGTCTCTGAATTTGAACCCCCCATATACACCATCATGTTGGTCTATCAGTGCTTTAGTGAAAACTCCCCTCAAAGAATCACACAGTTCACTCAGATTACCTCAGACTGACCAAGTTACAAATCAGTAGGGTTGTAAAATACCTGAGAGGAGAGCCTAATTTTACTTTTACGTGAAACAGAAGATCATTCAAAGCCCACCGTGTCCAGGCCGAATGAATGGGCCTCCAGCATGCTCTGCTCTCTGTCTGCGGCTTCCTGATCTTCCAGGTAACGCCACGTCTGCCGACCCTCCACATTGGTCAGCCTCCAGCGGCTCAGGTCTGTGGCTGGCTCTGTCTTATACGGCCCCCCTCGCCTCCGCAGGTGCCTGGCAGAGACAGAAAGTATTGTAATGTACAGTCACCTCCTTAAGTATTTGGACAATGGCACACCTTTCTGTAAATTTGCTTCTGTACACCACCACAGTGGATTTTAAATTAAACAATCAGGATGTGGTTGAAGTCCAGACTTGCAGCTTTAATTCAAGAGGTTTCAGAAAAGTACTTCATTAACTGTTTAGGAATTACAGACAATTTTATACACAGTCCCTCATTTTCAGATGCTCAAAAGTAATTGGACAGTTGACAGTCCCCAAATTTTAGGTAGTAAATCTCTTTAAGGTTCAGTTAACTGATCAAAAAGTACACCCCGAGAATGATTTCTTAAAGTTATGTTGATCTGGTGTGTTTCATGACAAAAACAGTATTTTGTTTAATCATAGGACATCTCAGTGCGCACCACAGAAAGTTAAACTAAAGAAGAAAAATACTCACGTCCCCTCAGTCATCACTGCTGACAGATCACAGTCAAACCCTCCGCTCACACGCATCAATGAATTTCATCTCAGATGCTTCCGAAGCTCCGTCCCTTCTGGTGTCTCCATGGGAACTGTAGTGCTGAGAGGACAGTGAGTGTAGTGAGTTCGGCACATTTGGGACTCCACTTCCCAGAGGGCCTTGCGGTGGCCGTCCGAGGAGTTCTCAATATGAAGAGACATGAGCAGAGACTCGGCTGCCCAATCACAAACCGACTGGGAGGAGAAATGGGCGGGGATTCCGTGAAGTTGTCCAATCAGAGAGCTGCTACGACAAACATACACAAGTGCTCACAGCTGGATTATGATAAGGCGACGATAGCAGGAACAAACGAGAGGTTTTACAAGAAAAAAAAAACACTTTTATTCAATAATTTCATCATTCGGCAGTGCAACGACAAAACAACAGGCTGTAGATGGTTTTAAAAATGAGTTAAAGGCAAGAAAGAAGCTTTCCTCGACATTTAACACACTCTGTTCAGGATTGTGTAAAACCTACAGTAAACTTACACACACACAGTCTTGAAAAAAATATATATCAACAAGTGTTACAAAGTTAAACCATGAGTAAAAATATACATAATACAAAAAAAATTAAACCACACATTTCCAATCTGTGGATCTGACCATCGTACTCAAATGAAAAGGCGATAAAGCATGTCACAGACAGCATGCAAGTCCAAACAGTCCCTCGCTGCAGGTTTAGGATTAGTTTGCTTCGATGTCAGTGTCATCAGTCATCAACGATGCTCAGCAGGCCGCTGAGCTTCAGTCTGCAGGCCAGTTCTTCCTCTTGGCTCGCCAAAATCTGGCGCTCCAGCTCCTTCAGCCGCCACACCATAGATACAGGAGCAATTTCAGGGTGGGCCGACAGCTCACCAGGCTCCTGGAAAGTCTAGATAAAAATGACAGAACACAAAAGTTTGCTCCATTTCCAGTAACTTAAATGTTAGATCTATCTAAACTAAAGGAAGGAGTCGTACCGGTGTGAAAGCCGCCTCTCGAGTCTTGGCTGTGGGGGCTTGCGTTATGGTTGTAGGCATGGACAACAGGGTGGAGGATGGGAGAAAGAGCGGCGTGGTCAAGTGCTCCAAGGGGTCGCCATCCATCCAGCGCTGAAGCTGCTCCATGGTCCTGCAGTGAGGCAGAATGGTGCGTGTCAGACATGACGCACACACTGTAGATTATTTTGAAGCTAATGTTCACTGTTGGGCCGGTCAGTTAATCAAATCTCTGATACTTAGATTATAGAACAGATTAAAAATCATGACTCTTTCACAAACTGGCAAGAGGCTGTGTTGAAGTGGTTGAGAGATGGGCTTTATGGTCATAAACACCCTCTAGTCTTGGCCTAAAACTCCCTACCGGTGTCCCCCAGCACCCTTATTCTTCCCGTGAAGCTTCAGCTCACAGGTACGATAAGGTATTCTAGGGAAATTAAACCTAAAAGCTGCCGGCAGTGATGTTGACGTACCTCTTGCTTTCAGCCTTCTCCTTCTCTAAGCTCTGCAGGACTTTGTGGGCCAGCAGCTCTTGTGCCGTGGGGGTGTGTGTGATGTCCACACTGATGGCTGATGGCGCCTCCATGGGCTCCAGCAGACTGTGGAACAACTTCTGCCTGAGGTACGCCGTGGTGGGTGTGGCACAGGCAGCTGCACTCGGCCTGAGGAAGGAGACAACGGGAGGAATCAGCAGGTGTGTTTACACCTGCAAGATAACTTCTGAGAGTGTCAGTACATCTGTACATAATTTCCCCTGATTCACACAGATGTAGTCAGAGTAATGCTGGCTTTACACCTAATGGTGTTTCAAGCAATTAAAGTGTTGCAGACGGGTCACAGTGGCTACGTCCGTCTTTTATACCATCTATTAGCTCTGCTAAGAACTTGTGTTAGCAGAGCTCACAGATGCCCTTTGTGCTCTGTGATGTTTATGGACCAGCGTCTTTCAGTAGAACTGTTTTGGGGGAGTTTGAGATTTTGCTTCATGCACTGCAGACTCATGTTGCAAGTGAAAGATTCGGACATTCAGATATGAAGCCATGCGTTCAGATGCCGTCAGATTAAAAGAAGGCAGTGAATGTCTCAAAGGGGCTTAAGACTTTTGACACTCTCTCAGAGTTTTCCTGGACCTTCTTACCCCTCCATGTCCTGCTGCTTCTCTCTGTGCGTTCGTTTGACAGCCTGCGTCCACTCCTCAGGCGGCTGGAAGCCCTTCAGTGACTCTGTGGGGAAGTAAACCAGGATCTCCCCATCCTCCGTCACAGCATCTTAAAATAACAAATAATACAGGTAAAAAGTGCCATTAGTGGGCACAGGTGGAAAACAGGTATGTTTTTTAGATGAACTTCCACAGAAAAGTCCCCTCCAGAGATAATATTGTTTTGTATTTTCTACTAGATTTCATTATTTACATTTTTTGTGTTCAGTTCAGTTCAGTTTCAGTGGGTTTCTGTTTATGGCATGGCCAGTATTTGTGAGATTGATTTTGAAGATTTCAGAAGTTCAAAAGCACAGCAATACAAACACTTAACACAGAGTCGTGTAAAATTCCCCATCTCACCAAAGCCCTTCTCAGGCTGGACATGTTGACAAATCCAATCAAACAAGACTAAAATTTGAGACATTTCCGATGCATTTTGGCTAACTTGTGCTCAATATGGTTTTAGTTATTTTCAAACTTAGTTTTATTTAATCACAGCAGCTCAGCCCTCACCTTCACAGACAGGTGGTCCAGGTATCTGCCAGTCCTTCAGCTTGTGGTCAATGCAGATCACCAGCACGTCATCCCAAGGAATCTGACTGAAGGCCGCAGACACACTGTCCACTACATCGCCACAATTCGTTCTTTTGGATCCGGGGGTTCGGGTGTGCCGACTCTTTAACCTGACTCTTTCCAGAAGGTTTTGCAGTCGAGACATGAGGAGGGGTTGACTGCGATGTGAAGCCGGGATCTGAGCGGCATAGTGACAGATGGAGGAGCAGAGCTCAGACCATGAGTCTAAAGAGAGAAATAAGATGATAAATACAGGATTACTAGCCTCTGAATCTTTGTGCTCTGGAGGATCTGGAAGATAAATCTCTTTCTGTCACCAACCTGTTGCAGACAGCTGCTCCCACTGTGGAAGCTGTAGGCTCAGGATGGTTTCATGTAGCCAGGCCAGGTGCTGGGGGGAGTTCCAGGCCAGATGAGGGACAAAGTCCCTCGTATCAGGCAGGCAGAACTCGCCTGGAGGCCACGAGAGCCTGCAGAGGTCCTGGGATGACACTTTATCTGCGACGTGAGCCAGGACCGCATTGTAAAGCTGGATGACAGGAGCCGGGTCCTGGGATGGGAGATGCGCGCCAGCTCGCTCCAAGCGGTGGGTGTAAACTCTGGGACTGAACTCACGACTTAAGGTGGACTCAACGAGCTGCACCAGGGTCTGACAGCAGAGCGGGAAAGGTGGAGGAGCATGGGCAGCCAGCCATCGCACAGCCTGGCTTAGCTGGAGACAAAAAACACGACAGGAGGGAGAGAAGATGGGGGAAGGTTAAAGGTCAGT